>JAPQNM010000005.1:2293926-2301426 GCA_029783475.1 Metacarcinus magister
GCTATCGTAAAACGAGGACTTCCTGTATATATATATATATATATATATATATATATATATATATATATATATTACATTATATATATATATATATATATATATATATATATATATATATATATATATTACATGTATATATATATATATATATATATATATATATATATTACATGTATATATATATATATATATATATATATATATATATATATTACATGTATATATATATATATATATATATATATATATATATTACATGTGTATATATATATATATATATATATATATATATATATATATATATATATATATATATATACAGGAAGTCTTTGCTATATGATAGTTCGGTTTACGTTAAATTCGCAGATACGATACTAGCCAATTAATACCCTTTTTTCGATTTACGATACTTGATTCGCAGTTACGATATTAAAAAAAGGCGCTAAAATGCGTGGCGAGTTGGGCGTGGCCAAATCGGATTGGTGGCGCATGCAGCGCCAAACACAGTGAAACATTGTGCCAAACAGTCCACGATCTCGATGTTCTTCAAACATGCCAGCCCATCAACATCAGCTGGACCATCCACTTCAACAGAGCAATCAACTTCAGGTTTTGAATCGCCTGCCTCACCCTCGACCTCCGCCTCACCGCCTACGTCGCCCGCATCAGCTGATCAGATGATTGCATAATTATATTCTTTTCTTTATTCTTTTCTTTATTTTCTTTATTATTTACATTCAATTTGTGTATTTTTATACTAAGTTATGTCTTTATGTATGTATCTGAACCTGAAGGAGTAACTTTGGCAATGTGCTGGAACGCATCCCTATCTAATACATGTAAAAATGGGTTCGGTATACGCTATTTTGGTTTACGATAGGAGTTCAAGGAACGCATTGCTATCGTAAAACGAGGATTTCCTGTATATATATATATATATATATATATATATATATATATATATATATATATATATATATATATATACTTACATACATATACAGGTTCACAATCTCTTTTCTGAAAACCTTGGGACCAGAACACTTTTCGGATTTCAGAATTTTTAAAATTTCGGAATGGAAGATTTTTAGTGTATATTCTCAAGTTTTTTTTATAAAACGTTACAGGTGACCGGGTGGCTCAGTGGTAGAGTGCTCGGCCAGTAAAGAGTGTTTCATCAGCATAGTATATTTCCTCAGGACTAAGGTTTTCATCAGATATCATCTTGGCAAATTCATTAATGTAACATTCAGTCATAATCAGCTGAAGCTTTTTCACCACAGGTTTTCAGATATTATTCGCCTTCAATGTTCAGTTCTTCATGGTATTTTCTAGCTTGTTTCATTACCATCAAACTAGTCAGTGGCATACGTTCAATTCTTCATCGTCGAACCCATTCCAACAGTACCCAGTATAGATTTTCACTATGCATCGTTTTCCTATTTTTCATTAATTTCTGGTCATCAATGTCACTAAAAGTTCAACAACTTATGTTTCCTTAGTTGATATATGATGGTAGTTCCCACACCATAATCTTCAGTAAGACGTCGCATAGATACGCCAAGATCAAGCTTCTGCAACTTTACTTTATTTGCTTTCGATAATGACAGACTCTTCCTTTTCTGTATCTCACTGTTATCCATAGGGGAATCTGCAGCTCTATTTGGCATTTTCAGTCTTCAAAAGTTAAAAAAAAAAAAAAGCAATAAACAAAATATCCGTGAGCAGCAGAGGCGACGTGCATCTGACTAGCTTTGATGTGTAGACAACATCCTGGAAAAAATGTTTGGTTTTCGGAATTTTGGATATAAGATTGTGAAGCTGTATATATATATATATATATATATATATATATATATATATATATATATATATATATATATATATACACACACATACAGGAAGTCCTTGCTATACGATAGTTCGGTTTACGTTAAATTCGCAGATACGATACTAGCCAATTAGTACCCTTTTTTTTATTTACGATACTTGATTCGCAGTTACGATATTAAAAAAAGGCACCAAAATCGGCGTGGTGACGCATGCAGCGCCACCACGCTGCTACGCTACATGCGGCCAACCCCGACAACTAGTCATTCCTGCGCCACATTACAAACACAGTGAAACCTTGTGCCAAACAGTCCACGATCTCGACGTTCTTCAAACATGCCAGCCCATCAACATCAGCTGGACCATCCACTTCAACAGAGCAATCAATTTCAGGTTTTGAATCGCCCGCCTCACCCTCGACCTCCGCCTCACCGCCTACGTCTCCCGCATCAGCTGATCAGATGATTGCATAATTATATTCTTTTCTTTATTCTTTTCTCTTGTTTTTATTATTTACATTCAATTTGTTTATTTTTACACTAAGGTATGTCTTTATGTATGTATCTGAACCTGAAGGAGTGACTTTAGCAATGTGCTGGAACGCATCCCTATTTAATACATGTAAAAATGGGTTCGGTATACGCTATTTCGGTTTACGATAGGGTTTCAAGGAACGCATAGCTATCGTAAAACGAGTACTTCCTGTACTTATATATATTTATATATGCAGTAGAACCTTGCAATACAAGTTTAATTCCTTCCATGACAGAGCTCGTATTGCGATTTACTTGTTTTATAAATAAATTTTTCCATTGAAATTAATTGAAATTTAATTAATCCGTTCTAGCCAAAAAAAACGGCCAAAAATTTTTTGTATGGGTTTTTAAAACAGGAAAAGTGCACATCATTGATATGATTTGGTCTTATTGGCTTGCTAAGTCCACTACACGCACTCCTCTCTCATGGTTTTCAATTATTTCCTTCTTCAACTCCATCGTAACTATCTTTTTCTTCTTATTAGCACTATGTTGTGCACTAACTTTCTTTGGACTCATGGCTAACAATTAATTAGGACAAAAAAATGCCAAAAACTTCACGAAAGAGAAAAATCACTAAAACAAAACGATCGCGACGTTACCTCAATGAGATGAACACAGAAGGGTTTGGGTGCAGCCCCTTATCTTTAACATGCTCCACCCACAATTAGCTGATGTACCTAGGCTCCGCCTCCCTCCTCCCTCTCGGCGTCAGTGTTGAAACTACCATGGAGTCTAATAGGTGTGTGTAGCATCTTCTCCTGAGGTTAATGTTTACATGTCAGATAGAATTAAGGTTGCAGAATATCATGCAATATATATCAACTTCCGGAAACTATTAAAAACATTTTTTTTAATTGTTTTTATACCCACCGCCTCAATAGGTGTATCTGGTTACAGCCCCGCAGTGTTATGTTAGGTTGGGGTTATGTTAGGTTAGGTTAGTTTGGGGTTAAGTTAGGTTGGGGTTATGGTTAAATGAAAAAGCATCATACTTTCCCCAGAAATAAATAGTGTTCCTCAAAATTAGTAGGCTAGCCTAACCTAATCCAGCCTAACCTGACCCTAATCCCAATCTAACCTAATCCTGCGGGGCTGTAACCAGATACTGCAGTCTTACCGACTGAGGCGGTGGGTATAAAAACAATTTTTAAATTTTTTTTAATAGTTTCCGGAAGTTGATATATATTGCATGATACTCTGCAACCTTAATTCTATCTGACATGTAAGTATATTAATCTTGGGAGAAGATGCTACACACAATTATTAGACTCCATGGTGGTTTCAACACTGATGCCGAGAGGGAAGAGGAAGGCGGAGCCTAGGTACAGTCCCCTGGAGACTGTACAAGGCTCTCCCTAAAATCAACACTGATCGCAGGGAGAGTATACCAGGTTCTTCCTAACCAAAATACCAAATCACGCGACATATGTCAACCTCATTTTTCTTGGGATCTGTGGATCTGTCATTGGCTGACCTCCAGTGACCCGTCTTAATCCTCAAATCCTCCTTCTCTTCCCAACGCCATTTTTTCCACAAGGGGCCTTATCCTCGCCCGCTCCCACCCCCTGGTCTCTCTCTCTCTCTCTCTCTCTCTCTCTCTCTCTCTCTCTCTCTCTCTCTCTCTCTCTCTCTCTCTCTCTCTCTCTCTCTCTCTCTCTCTCTCACGGAAGGAATTATTATATAAATATATATTATAATAATAGCTATCATTATTATTAGTATTATTTTTCTTCTTCATCTTATATTTATTATTATTATTATTATTATTAGTAGTAGTAGTAGTAGTAGTATCATTATTATTATTAATTTTATCAGAATTATTATTAGTAGTATTATCAAGATAATTATTTCTACCATTATTATTATTTTTTTTTAAATATTATTATCGTTAATATTATTATTATAATTATTATTATTATTATTATTATTATTTCTAATATCATTATCATTAGTATCTGTGATTATTATTATTATTACTATCAATATTATTACAATTATTATTTTTGTTGTTATCATTATATATATATATATATATATATATATATATATATATATATATATATATATATATATATATATTTTTCTCTCTCTCTCTCTCTCTCTCTCTCTCTCTCTCTCTCTCTTTCTCTTTCTCTTTCTAATGATAATAATTATTATAATATATATATATATATATATATATATATATATATATATATATATATATATATATATATATATCTGTGGAATGCCTTCACAGCTGACGTTCTAGTCCATGAAATGACAACTCAGCAAGTAAAGGCAGCGGCCTCGTGGTGTCGCACACACCCTCCTTAAGTGCCGCGAAAAAAGACAACTCATTGTGTGTATTTTCATATAGAAACAGGCTAGCTTTCAGATAGAAGCTCTCCCAAAGGAAGGCCTCTTTAGCTAGCCTCATGTATATATGTATATTTTTTTTTATAACCACCTATACATATGTTATTTTAACTTTGTTTAAATAAAAAAAATAAAAAAGAGAGAGAGAGAGAGAGAGAGAGAGAGAGAGAGAGAGAGAGAGAGAGAGAGAGCTGGGCGGGGGGGCAAGGATAAGGCACCTTAATAATAATAATGATGATAATGATAATAAAAATTATAATAATAATAATAATAATAATAATGTGTGTGTATGTGTGAGAGAGAGAGCGAGAGAGAGAGAGAGAGAGAGAGAGAGAGAGAGAGAGAGAGAGAGAGAGAGAGAGAGAGAGAGAGAGAGAGAGAGAGAGAAAGAGAGAGAGAGAGAGAGAGAGAGAGAGAGAGAGAGAGAGAGAGAGTGAGTGAGTGAGTGAGTGAGTGAGTGAGTGAGTGTGTGTGTGTGTGTGTGTGTGTGTGTGTGTGTGTGTGTGTGTGTGTGTGTGTGTGAAGAAATGCAGCTAGAAGGACAGACCCCAGGGACTATCAGGTCATCTGACACCTGACCTGACTCGTCTCCATGAAGCATCCACCCACAAACTGTCCACCCCAAGTTTTGTGAAACAAATCAGTAACCTGTAAATCTCTCTCTCTCTCTCTCTCTCTCTCTCTCTCTCTCTCTCTCTCTCTCTCTCTCTCTCTCTCTCTCTCTCTCTCTCTCTCTCTCTCTCTCTCTCTCTTTCTGACACACACACACACACCTATTTGTATATTTTAATTATGTTTTATAAGTTTATTTCTATTCACCTGTTAAATACAAATAAATGTTAAAATTATTTATTTATTTATTTATTTATTTATTTATTTAGGGGGAGAGAGAGAGATTCAGATTCAGATTCATAACTTTTATTCACAATATGAACACATCATACATGTGAAAGAGACATGTATTGCCTAATAAAGGCATGTCTCATCACTTAGAATAGTTAGAGTAATATTAATATTATATATATATATGATTATGGGTACATGTATTATATATGGGTTTTTATTTAGTTACATCGCAAAACTTGGGAAAGTTACTTAGTGTTTTTGGGAGGACATTTAAAAAGTGTTTGGCTAGGTCTGTAAGGGTGGGATTGGGCACTACACACTGCACGCGTATTTTATTCACTGTTTGACAGTCTCTGAGGTAGTGTTCCAAGGTGTGGCCATTCTCCTCGTCACAGACACGGCATCGTCTCCTCTCCTCTGGTGTGGTGATTCCCAGTTGCCAGGCATATGGGTAGCCAAGCCGTATCCGTGACCTCACTACCTCACACAGGCGGCTGGGGGGGTGACGGGTTGGTGGCGGGCAGCCTGTAGCCACATTGCTGAACCACAGCTTACTCGCACTCTCAATATTCTGTTGTTCAGGATGTTGTTTTTCTACGTTCATTTTCACCGTTTTTCTCAGCTGATGGAGCGTCCTGGGGATGATTGTGGCCACTGTTGCGTCACTGGTCGCCCTTTTGGCCAGGGCGTCTGCTTCCTCATTACCTGTTATGCCGACATGGGATGGTATCCAGGTGATGGTGACGCACCTGCCAGCGGCATGGATGGCTCTTGCTGTCCCCTGGATGACGCGTGTTTGAGAGATGCTTTCTCCATCATTCTTTTTGATCGCAGCGATGGCCGTCATGGAATCTGTAGCGATCACGATGTTAGGGCAATGAGAGGTGTGGGCGTGTTCAAGCGCCATAGCTATTGCCGCCAGTTCCGTTTGTGTGGAGGAAGAAAAATCAGATGTCCGGGCAGAAGCTATGACGGTAGTGGCGGCAGCCACGCCCTCTGCACCAGTCCTACACACATACGCTGCGCCAGCTCTCCCAGTCACTGGGTCGGTGGAGCCATCAGTGTAGTATGTAGCGGTGTGTGAGCCCTGTGCGTCGCTGATGGAGTGTAGTCCTTCTTGCCGAAGTTCTGCCTGTACACACAAGTTTTTCCTTCTCCGTGGTGGGTTGACGATGGTCGTGATGACAGGCTCCTGCCATGGGGGTGGGGGATAAGCCTCGGTGGGAATGGTGGCGGCCGTCATGGTTTCCCGGGTGATCCCAGAGCGGTGTAGGGCGTCCAACGCCCTCGTAAGCCACCTGCCCTGGCCACCTTGCTCGCGATGATTGTGAAGAAGTGTGTGTAGATGGTCTGGGTGGCCTCTGATATAAGTTTTGATGAGAAAGTTGGCCGTCATGGAGGTTATTTTTTGTGTCAGGGATGGTAGTTGTGCTTCAGCTCTCAAATTTTCTACTTTCGTCCACCTCGGGGCTTCCAGGGCAGTCCTCAGTGCCTCATTTTGCACTGTTTCGAGGCCTTTAGCGTCAGTGCTGGTGATGTTGACCAACGCAGGACTGGCATAGTCTATGAGTGCCCGCACAAGTGACTTGTATGCACTCAGAATGACTTTGCCAGAGGCTCCCATTCCACGCCATGACAACGACTTCAGGATCCTGTTCCTCGCTCTGCACTTTTCCTTCAGGTGGTGAATCTCGGCCTTGCAGGTGTTGTTGCGGGCAACGATGACTCCCAGATATCGATGGGTTGCCACCCAGTCTATGTCCTGACCCTGCAGCTGAAGTTTTGTTGGTGGAGTGACTCTCGTCTTTGTTTTTGTGCGGGAGATGGTGAATCCAATTTCTTCACATTTGGCTGCCAGAAGGTTGAGAGATTCCTGCATTGTAGTGGTAGAGTCCCTGCCTGATGTTTGTAGGACAATGTCATCAGC
>JAPQNM010000005.1:2303926-2356426 GCA_029783475.1 Metacarcinus magister
TAGACGGTCACTGTTCTTCTCTAAAAACTATTAACAATGGTGTTCTTCAGGATTCTGTCCTATCACCCACTCTCTTTCTATTATTCAGTAATGATCTAAATCTGACTCAATGCCCTATCCACTCCTATGCTGATGACACCCCCTTGCATTTTTCAACGTTGTACAACAAACGCCCAACACAACAAAAATTAAATGATTCAAGGTGAGATGCTATAGGACGCCTAACTTCTGATCTTTCACTAGTTTCTGATTGGGGCAGAGCAAACCTGGTTTTGTTCAATGCCTCAAAAACTCAATTTCTACAACTATCTACTCGACATAACCTTCCAGATAACTATCCCCTCTTCTTCAATGACACTCAACTTCCCCTCTCCTCCACATTAAACACACTCGGTCTATCCTTTACTAAAAATCTAAACTGGCAATTTCATATCTCTACTCTTGCTAAATCAGCTTCCAAGAAGTTAGGTGTCCTATGGCACCTGCGTCCATTTTTCTCTCCCTCTCAGCTGTTTGCTCTGTACAGCGGCCTTATCCGCCCATGTATGGAGTATGGCTCTCATATCTGGGGGGGTTCAACTCATACTGCTTTATTAAAAAAAGGTGGAGTCTAAAGCTTTTTGTCTCATCAACTCTCCTCCTCTAACTGACTGTCTTGATTCTTTAAGTCACCGACACAGTGTTGCATCTTTATCTATCCTCTATTGCTATTTTGATGCTGACTGTTCTTCTGAACTTGCTAACTGCATGCCTCCCCCCCTTCCGCGGCCTCGCTGCACAAGACTTTCTACTTCTTATCATCCCTATTCTGTCCATCTTCCTAATGCAAGAGTTAACCAGTATCTTCACTCTTTCATCCCTTACACTGGTAAACTCTGGAACTCTCTTCCTTTGTCTGTTTTTCCATCTGCCTATGACTTTAACTCTTTCAAAAGAGGAGTGTCAAGACACCTCTAATGATGTACAATTGTAACGCCCAATGTTACGTCTTTTGTAAATTATGTTCTCGTGGTTGTTACTGTTATTGTTACCTGGTATTAAAAATCAAAATTAAATTAAAGACAGTCTTGTTTATTTAATAAGGACACTTTAGGTATGGCACCGATGGTAAGTGGTAGCGTGCCTAATTAACAAGTTTAAATGATCGTTGAGTCTCGAGGAATAACAGTAGTTTTATCTTAACGTAACGACCAATCATGGCCCGGTAGATTATACTCCACTCTCGAAAACTAGTTACACCTGGCTAAGTTGCACATGTCCTTCCACTCATTTTTCCTTTACTTCCTTAGTGAGCACTGATGGCTGCACTTGATATTCATTACACACACAAAAAAAAATATATATATATATATATATATTTGGGGAGGGTGTGTTTATGTGCCACGTGGTGGTGGGGGTGGTCTGGGTTAACGTAGCCACACAAATCTGTTGGGGTGACGTCCGGTGAACTAATGAGTCTTCTCTCTCCCTACAGTTTGCCTCGCTGCCTAGGTCTCAGGAAGTGAGGGTTGCCTCCTAACCTATATTTTCCTGCTATTTACCGTAATATCCCTACTTAAGACTGCCCTGATTCTTTACGTCTTTTAATTGGACTTATTAGTTTTAATGGAAAAAGGTAGGGAAAAGTTCTTATACTCCTCTTATTCCATGACCTAAATTAATTTTTAATTCCTATGTTGTCAACTCCTAGTGGTGAGTCAGAGGGGGGTGAATGCTTTTGTCCAGTCATTTATACAAAAGCAAATTAGGGCATTACACGAGATCTTCCCTGCAAGAAGAATTTTTCACCCTTTTTCCATTAAAACTAATAAGTCCAATTAAAAGATGTAAAAAATCAGGGCAGTCTTAAGTAGGGATATTACGGTAAATAGCAGGAGAATATAGGTTAGGAGGCAACCCTCACTTCCTGAGATCTAGGCAGCGAGGCAAGCTGTAGGGAGAGAGAAGACTCAGTAGTTCACTGGATGTCACCCTAACAGATTTGTGTGGCTACGTTAACCCAGACCACCTCCACCACCACGTGGCACATAAACACACCCTCCCAAAATATATATATATATATATATATATATATATATATATATATATATATATATATTGTGTAATGAATAGGATGTGTTAGGAATATCAAGTGCAGCCATCAGTGCTCACTAAGGAAGTAAAGGAAAAATGAGTGGAAGGATATGTGCAACTTAGCCAGGTGTAACTAGTTTTCGAGAGTGGAGTATAATCTACCCGGCCATGATTGGTCGTTACGTTACGATAAAACTACTGTTATTCCTCGAGACTCAACGCTCATTTAAACTTGTTAATTAGGCACGCTACCACTTACCATCGGTGCCATACCTAAAGTGTCCTTATTAAATAAACAAAACTGTCTTTAATTTAATTTTGATTTTTAATACCAGGTAACAATAACAGTAACAACCACGAGAACATAATTTACAAAAGACGTAACATTGGGCGTTACATTGGTGGCAGCGGTGGGATAAATGTAACACCCAATGTTACGTCTTTTGTAAATTAGGTGGCATGTGTATCCGGGACTTGGCTGATGCATACTGTATGCCCAGAACGACAGTATCTACAATTGTGAAAAACAAAGGTGGCATGTGTATCCGGGACTTGGCTGATGCATACTGTATGCCCAGAACGACAGTATCTACAATTGTGAAAAACAAAGGTGGCATGTGTATCCGGGACTTGGGCTGTATGCCCAGAACGACAGTATCTACAATTGTGAAAAACAAAGACATTATAAAATTGGCTAACATTGCAAAGGGGGTGAAATCGCTTACCAAACAAAGATTCCTAAAGTCTTATTGGAAGGGGACTCTCCTTCCAAGCAATAACAATAACATCTCCTCCTCCTCCTCCCTTCTCAGCACTATCCCAGTAGGCACTTGACTCTTCTCGGCAAGGTAAAGTGAGTTTAAATTTTCATTTACAGTATTTCATCTAATTTCTTTTGTACTGTACTGTATTTAATTTATTTACAGTACGTATTTTAGTATTTAGGCGTGTTTAAAATAAATTTATACAAACCCATCAATGTATAATACATGTACTGTATGCCAATAACAATAGGATTTTTTCATGGGAACGGATTAATCATTTTCCTTTTATTTCTTATGGGAAAAATTTGTTTGGTATAAGTCCAGGGATCTGGAACGAATTAAGGACGTATACTGAGGTACCACTGTATATATATATATATATATATATATATATATATATATATATATATATATATATATATATATATATATATATACATTACATATATACATATATACATTAATTAAATGTTTACAAATACTGTTATATTTAAGTTTGGAATCGTTTACTATGATTACCATACAATTCTGTCTTGTTCTCATCATTTCATGCTTTCTGATTAAGTAAAACTTGATAAATCATAATGGTTTTAGTTTTTGATGCTGTAAAAGTTTAAACATTATTTATTAAATAACTTTTTGCTTGCAATGTAAAATTAGAATGACACTAATTTGTACAATGTTCAATGAGGTCTTACTAATTTTTTCTGTGGGAATTACAGTCAAGCCCCACTTGGCGCGAGTTTATTTAGTGTGAAACGCAATTAGCCCGAGCTATCATCTACCAAGAAAAAAATTAATCAATGTGAAAACCTTTCAAAAATTTTGCCAAGCCACCATGATGCGCAGTACCTAATGCACATCTGTTGTTATTGTTGAAGATGCTCTAGCAAAGTGAGTGACAATGGTTGAGTGCCACTGATCTACATGTCCTGCAGCATACAAATGCACCCACTTAAAGGATTTTATCAATCTATGAATATGTGAGTGCATGAAGGGAAAAAAAAGTGAATGAAGGTCTAGTAATTAAAAACACAAACAAAGATATGAATAATAAGTAGAGGTATTTGTGATGATTTTTTATTGTCCGTTGCCAGAACTGGATGGTGATTGGTCTTTGGTGAGTGATGTGACACGGCACCTGCCAACTCGTGGTGTAGCACGTTGTGGTGACAGCGGGAGGGACCTTGCCAGCGCCTGTGCTTGTCACTACCAGGTAGGTGGTGAGAGTGTCTTTTAACTTTTTTTTATCTCCTTTTCCTGGTATACTGTATTTGCTATGTTTATTGCTCTTTAACTGCGTATCATATATCACTTTCCTAACTCCTTACACCTTTTTTTCTCTGTATTTACTTTGCACAGTGGCAGTATCATAACAAATGAGGTTTAACAAAGGTGTGAGGTTGCAATATTACCACAGAATAGCTGCACTCGGGTATTTGGATAAACAGCTAGCATCCAGAAGTACTGCTCCTGAAGGTGGTACCTTAACTCATCTCCACCTTCACAGGGATCAGTACTAGGACCATTGTTATTCATAATCTATATAAATGACTTAGAGACAGGAATAAACAGTGATATCAGTAAATTTGCCGATGACACAAAGATAGGAAGACCGGTAAAGAATTTATATGATGCTAGGATGCTGCACGATGACTTAAATAGGCTGTACGAGTGGTCAGAGAAATGGCAGATGCAGTTTAATATTAACAAGTGTAGCATTATGAGTATAGGTAAAGGTAATAGGCCTGTAGACTACACATTAAATGACAATACCTTAGGAAAGTCATATAGTGTGAGGGACTTAGGAGTTCAAATAAGCAGTGACTTGCGCCCCAGGGAACAGTGTATTATAGCTAGAAATAGAGCCAACAAGATAATGGGATTTATTAGTAGGTGTGTGACAAATAGGAGTTCTGAGGTCATTCTGAGGTTGTATTTAGCGCTAGTAAGACCCCACTTAGATTATGCAGCTCAGTTTTGGCTCCAAGGAGCCTATATCTTTCCTATAGGAAAGATATAGGCTCCTTGGAGGCAGTCCAGAGAAGAATGACCAAGATGATTCAAGGGCTGAGAAATTTACCCTAAAAAGATAGGTTAAAACGTCTTAATCTCCACTCCCTAGAGAGGAGGGCAAGAGGGGATTTGATTGAGGTTTTCAAATGGGTAAAAGGAATTAATAAGGGAAACATTGATCAGGTTTTAGAAATTAGTAGTCAGGATAGGACACGTGGAAATGGGTACAAGCTAGAAAAACTTAGATTCAGGACAGATATAGGTAGATATTGGTTCACTAACAGAGTGGTGAACGATTGGAATAGGCTGGGTAGACACGTAGTAAGTGCGGAGTCAATAGATAGCTTTAAAAGACGGTTGGATCAGAGTATGGATAGGGATGACAGATGGGATGGCTAAATATTGGATTATTCCAAGGGTGGGGGCAAGGAGCTGCCTCGTGTAGGTCATTAACTGGCCTCTTGCAGTCTCCTCATTTCTTATGTTGACCCAGGATTTGTCCTGATCTCCAATTTTACAGTCAAAATAATTAAAGTAAGCAGTTCTGAGGAGGGAAATAATGTTCGGCACTGTGCAACTGTCGTGAAATCCCCACACACGTAACAGAATGAATTTGCCTTGGTGTGTTGAAGTGCCTGAAGCTATTGTAGAGATATGTATCACCTCACAAAAATCTGGAAAACAAAATAAACATAGATCATATATATGGTTACGTGAATTGTTGCAAAATCATAATACTGTCGACCCTCGATTTAACGGACTAATGCAGAGGGAGCCCTGTCCGTTAGTGTAAAAAGTCATAAAAAATCTAAGGTGAAATGCATAACTTTTGGGCAAAAAATATAAAAACCTTATACAACCCAACTTAACCGTACCAAACCTAACGTAACCTAATCTAACCATAACCATAACATAATTAACATAACTTGAAAGATGTTTTGCTAGGTAAATAATGGTGAGCACCGCCTGAAACCTTCACAGATGTGTTGAGTACACTATGTATAGTATGTACGACTTCATATTTATATCGATATCGTCTGAGCAGTAGTTATGCAGATTTACCCAAATATATTTTGGCTTACCTTAACCTAAGTTGTATGTAGCGTATTTACAGTTGCACTCAATGATTACTCCGAGTCAAAGTGAAGCATCTGGGTGCAGCCATTAATCTATGCTCCGCCCACAATCAGCTGATGTATACCTAGGCTCCGCCTCCCTCCTCCTTCTAGGCATCAGTGTTAAAACCATCATGAAGTCTAATAAGTGTGTGTAGCATCTCCCGAGGTTAATACTTACATGTCAGATAGAATTAAGGTTGCAGAATATCATGCAATATATATCAACTTCTGGAAACTATTAAAAACATTTGTTTTAATTTTTGTATACCCACCGCCTCAGTAGGTAAGACCAGTATCTGGTTACAGACCCGCAATGTTAGGTTAGGTTGGGGTGGGGTTAGGTTAGGTTAGGTTAAGTTAGATTTCTAAAAATGAAAAAGCATCATACTTTGCCCAGAAGTAAATAGTCCGTGCTTCAAAATTAGTAAGCTAACCTTATCTAACCGAACCTAGCTACGCACACTTATTAGATTCCATGGTGATTTCAACACTGATGCCTAGAAGGAGAAGGGAGTCGGAGCCTAGGTACAGTACATCAGCTGATTGTGGGCGGAGCATAAAGATTAATGGCTGCACCCAGACGCTTCCCTTTGATTCGGAGTAATCATTGAGTGCAACTGTAAATACTGTACATACAACTTAGGTTAAGGTAAGCCAAAAAGTATTTGGGTAAATCTGCATACCTACTGCTTGGACGATATCGATATAAATTTGAAGTCATACATACTATACATAGTATACTCAACACATCTGTGAAGGTTTCAGGCGGTGCTCACCATTGTTTACCTGGCAAAAAAACTTTCAAGTTATGTTAGGTTATGGTTAGGTTATGGTTAGATTAGGTTATGTTTGGTTTGGTTCGGTTAGGTATGGTTACATAAGGTTTTTATATTTCATTACCCAAAAGTTGGGCGTTTCACCCTAGATTTTAACGGATTATGTTACCGACGCGACCGCCACCTACTGGACTTTAGTCCAGATCTGGGTTGACAGAGTCCGTTCAATCCGAAGTCTGTTAAATCGATGGTCGACAATATAAACATATACAGTAATCTTTTGAATATCCGTCTTCGAGATATCTGTCTTGCGACGTTATCCGTTGCACGATCTTGTGCCCTTTTAATGTAAAATTTTTAAATTTTTAAAAAGACGATGTACGATACGTCTTTTCTCCGGATATGCTTAGGCCGGATACACATGATCGTGTACAGATTCCTGTGTTGTGTACATATTTGAAGCAGTCTGTGTGTACTTAACCATGTGCGTTTAGTTTATGACTTTGTACATTCGTGTGCGTTAAAGGAAAGATATTGTGTGCGTGCATGAGAGAGAGAGAGAGAGAGAAAAAAAGCTGCCAGGGACATTGCCGCTGCCAGACGTACGCTTCATAAGAACATAGCTTTTATTTGCTTGCAAACCTATGTATGTGGATCAGGAACTAGTTGAATATGACTATATGGCTACAATAATTTTTTAAAGATGCATTTCCTAGCACTTCACGCACGAAAACAGCAAAATAGGCCCTCCTACAACTGGGTTCTGGCAGTTGTAAGATTTGGGCTAGACAACATGGGAAAATTAGCCTCACCAGACAGCTAGTCGGTCAGTACTGTACAGTGTACCAGTGTACAGCCAACCATCTAAGACCTCCATTTAGCCTACCGGCGCCACGGGTAAAGGATATAAAAAAAAATAATAAAAGAAAAAAAAGGGCCTACGAGGGTAGTGTTGCATTATTCGTCTTTCGACGTTATCCGTAACGGTCTCGGCTGCTATACGACGGATAATTGAGAGATTACTGTACTGGTGTACCCAGCCGCATTGCATGTCAGGGTTGCCAGATGCTTTTAAAAAATAGCACATTTAATTTTTTTTAAAAGACCACACTTCCTAAAATTTCTAATAGAAAAAAGAACACAATGTCCCAAATAGGACACATCTGATAGTCCTGAATGCATGTGCACATTTACGTACATGTATATCTCAAAAACTAGAGGTGATGAGTGAAAACTGGTTTCATATCTGAAATCAGCACCCCAAAATTGAGCTAGAACAACTATTTTTATGCTTGCCTCAATTTCTCTGCAAACCAGTGTTATCAGTCTGCATAAGCTGAGACACCCAACAAAGGAAATAACTAACAGGTGAAAGTGAGTGATCTTTGTGAAAACTGGGTGAAGTGGACACCATTCCACAAGACTCTCCTAGGAAAAGTCATAATGATTTAAAATAATTTTACAAATATTATCAAGAGATAAGAAGAGTCAAATTCAAAAGGAGGTGAAGGAAATTTACAGACAATTGTTGCAATATGTGACTCTTAGGACTGTGAGCCAGATTCTTTCTTGCCTGGGATACAGGAGCTGCCAACCATGTAGCTTGCTTTTTCTCACCCAACTGCAGAGACAGTTAGTGTCCGTTTTGCAAAGAAATATGAACGGTGGAGTCCATCATAGTAGACAGAACGTGTGCTGCAAGAGTGGCAGAGACTCCTTGGACCCTAGATACATCTGTGGCATAGTAAAGTATTCCAATTATTTCTGCTAATGGTAATAACATATGGCCTATACAATTGGTTTTGAAAAATGTACTATGTACTAACTTCCCTTGAAAAGAGACAGATGGGTAGACTGGTTGCTGCAGCCTAAATTGAAACCCTTACCTATGAGTCAGCAATCAGCATTACTAGCCACTTTAATCACCACAGAATTATAGTGATTGGTATGTGACTGAGAGCCACAGGAAATCATTGATCAGTTCAAGTAGAAAAAGTAGGAAAGAATCAGTGTAAACTTTACCCATATTCTGCATTTTGTTTCAGGTGTGCATTGCTTGGTACCCTTGTGGTCTCAAGTACTGCAAAGGGCGAGACAACTCTGGCAAGGCTGTGTCATACCGCTGTGGAATACGGACTTGCCGCAGATGTAGAAACTTCAGCTATTTTGTGCCCCAAAGGCAGTTGTGTCTGTGGGACGACTAATGCTGTTACTTCTTACCTTGTAGTGACCCTAGTCTAAGTTTTATATTTAAAAGCTGCGTGTACTTAACCATGTGCGTTTAGTTTATGACTTTGTACATTCGTGTGCGTTAAAGGAAAGATATTGTGTGCGTGCATGAGAGAGAGAGAGAGAGAGAAAAAAAGCTGCCAGGGACATTGCCGCTGCCAGACGTACGCTTCATAAGAACATAGCTTTTATTTGCTTGCAAACCTATGTATGTGGATCAGGAACTAGTTGAATATGACTATATGGCTACAATAATTTTTTAAAGATGCATTTCCTAGCACTTCACGCACGAAAACAGCAAAATAGGCCCTCCTACAACTGGGTTCTGGCAGTTGTAAGATTTGGGCTAGACAACATGGGAAAATTAGCCTCACCAGACAGCTAGTCGGTCAGTACTGTACAGTGTACCAGTGTACAGCCAACCATCTAAGACCTCCATTTAGCCTACCGGCGCCACGGGTAAAGGATATAAAAAAAAATAATAAAAGAAAAAAAAGGGCCTACGAGGGTAGTGTTGCATTATTCGTCTTTCGACGTTATCCGTAACGGTCTCGGCTGCTATACGACGGATAATTGAGAGATTACTGTACTGGTGTACCCAGCCGCATTGCATGTCAGGGTTGCCAGATGCTTTTAAAAAATAGCACATTTAATTTTTTTTAAAAGACCACACTTCCTAAAATTTCTAATAGAAAAAAGAACACAATGTCCCAAATAGGACACATCTGATAGTCCTGAATGCATGTGCACATTTACGTACATGTATATCTCAAAAACTAGAGGTGATGAGTGAAAACTGGTTTCATATCTGAAATCAGCACCCCAAAATTGAGCTAGAACAACTATTTTTATGCTTGCCTCAATTTCTCTGCAAACCAGTGTTATCAGTCTGCATAAGCTGAGACACCCAACAAAGGAAATAACTAACAGGTGAAAGTGAGTGATCTTTGTGAAAACTGGGTGAAGTGGACACCATTCCACAAGACTCTCCTAGGAAAAGTCATAATGATTTAAAATAATTTTACAAATATTATCAAGAGATAAGAAGAGTCAAATTCAAAAGGAGGTGAAGGAAATTTACAGACAATTGTTGCAATATGTGACTCTTAGGACTGTGAGCCAGATTCTTTCTTGCCTGGGATACAGGAGCTGCCAACCATGTAGCTTGCTTTTTCTCACCCAACTGCAGAGACAGTTAGTGTCCGTTTTGCAAAGAAATATGAACGGTGGAGTCCATCATAGTAGACAGAACGTGTGCTGCAAGAGTGGCAGAGACTCCTTGGACCCTAGATACATCTGTGGCATAGTAAAGTATTCCAATTATTTCTGCTAATGGTAATAACATATGGCCTATACAATTGGTTTTGAAAAATGTACTATGTACTAACTTCCCTTGAAAAGAGACAGATGGGTAGACTGGTTGCTGCAGCCTAAATTGAAACCCTTACCTATGAGTCAGCAATCAGCATTACTAGCCACTTTAATCACCACAGAATTATAGTGATTGGTATGTGACTGAGAGCCACAGGAAATCATTGATCAGTTCAAGTAGAAAAAGTAGGAAAGAATCAGTGTAAACTTTACCCATATTCTGCATTTTGTTTCAGGTGTGCATTGCTTGGTACCCTTGTGGTCTCAAGTACTGCAAAGGGCGAGACAACTCTGGCAAGGCTGTGTCATACCGCTGTGGAATACGGACTTGCCGCAGATGTAGAAACTTCAGCTATTTTGTGCCCCAAAGGCAGTTGTGTCTGTGGGACGACTAATGCTGTTACTTCTTACCTTGTAGTGACCCTAGTCTAAGTTTTATATTTAAAAGCTGCAGTAGGCTTCATTTAACAGTTGCTCCTAAATAACATTTTTAAGGAAAGGTAAAAGGGATGTGGAAGCTATTATTGTTATTCATGTTAATTTGGTAGGGTTTTGAGCAGGTCAGCATTTTAGCAATTATAGTAGCTTCTCCTGAGTTTCTAATAACTGTCAGTGTGTAGAAATGCTAGTTATGTATGACAAGGCCATCAAGGATTTTTTTTTTCAGTAGCCTCATGTTTTATTGTCTAGTGTATAATTATTAATATATTTTTGCACGAGCTATATTGAAGCAATTTCATGAAGTTACATTTAAAATATGTTACAGCAAGATGGTCCTTTTGGTCCACCTGCCTTTGCATAGACTGTCACTATAAGATTCAGATTGTAGGCTCTGACCCAGGAGAGGAAGGCAATGATCAAGTCCTTAAAATGAGGATGTAATGTTTATGAGACCCACATTCAAGTCCTGCCTGTGCTTGACTATTATCCATAAATCAATGCATATTGTCTATCATTCCTATCTATTACTGAATTCAGCCATAATTTGGGCCATATTGGAGAACCACTGTAATCCTTTCCCTGCGAGCTAGTTTAAAATTAATCAACACCTCAGTGCAGAGCATTTTCGAAAAAAAATAAAATAAAATAAAGAATTAAAAAAAAAATATATGTTCCTCAATTAATAAAACTTTGTTTCCTGAACACAAATATATAAATATGATTTATGTCTGGAAACACTGCAGCAGATGCCACATATAAATTTCCACTTAATTTCCGCGCAAAAGAATTGGCGCAGTACTTTGAAATCATCTTGGCCCATATGTGGGACACTCACAGACAACGGCACCAAAGTCTGTGTCCCATATATGGGACACTCGCAGTGAAAGAGTTAATACATCTAGGCATAATAGGGCACAAAAGTGTATCCCTGTCTCTGCCATAAATTGCTTCAACTTAATGTAGAAAAATTCCATTTTTCAGAAAGCAATGATGTTGATCATACTTCTTTGCCATACCACATGTGACATTAGTTTTAGTAATAGATGAGGATAAGTTACTATAATAAAACAAAAATTGAAACAGGTGAATTTTAAAATGATAAAGCAGAACAATATAGTTTAGATAAATGAGAAAGATATTTTATTTTGGAGGTAGTGTTAGGAATTTTAAGATTATATAATGTAAGGAAATGGGTAGTTGACATTTTTTTTGTTTGAGGTAGTCAGTTACAAAAGAGGCACTCGGTCAACTAAGTTGGATAATAAGAATACTTTAAAAAAAAATTTTAAAGCCAGTGGTTTTACTTTGTTGTCAAGGTGCAATGATCGACCTACATAACCACCCTTAGTCAGCTGTTAATATATGGATAATAAGAATCGGTAAAAAAAGAAAAAAAGTGGTTTTACTCTGTTGTACAGCGCAATGACCAAAATACGTAAGCACCCATTTTCTTATGACATGGCATGGCATGGGGTAAGAGGCCAGTCATATATCTATTTTCCTCTTTATATGTATAGTTGACTATACTACTAACTATTGTTGCAGTTTTCAGAATCTGTCTTGGTAGTATATGCAACTATATGAAAGAGAGGCATTCCCTGGTGATGATAGTGACATTACCTAGTTTTACCTAGTTGTAATATACAGGAAAAGAGCAATGCTCGTACTGTCCTGTCTCCAAATCTACTATTATCCAGTTTGCTTTTGAAATCAAGAATATTTCTTGTATTAATCACTTCTGCATCAAGTTTATTCCAGGCTTCTATGCTTCTATATGGGAAGCTGTATTTTTTTTGTCTCTCTCTTGCATATAGTCCTTTTCAGTTTCTTCTCGTGTTCTCTTGTTGTTCTGTCGTCCCACACAAACAGATCATCTCTATGAATTTTTTGCAGACCTTTTGATGCTTTATAGACTGCTATAAAGTCTTCCCTTTCTCTTCTTTTTTCAAGAGTTGGTAGTTTCAGCCTAGAAAGTCTTTCTTCATAAGGTAAATTTCTCAGGCTTGGAGCCATTTTTGTAGCTGTTCTTTGTAATCTCTCAAGCTTCTTTATATCTTTCTTTTTATGCGGTGACCAAATCACTGCAGCTTATTCTAACTTTGATTGAATCAATGACGTTATCAATTTGTTAATCATCTCTTCATCCAGATATTTGAAAGCCATTCTTATATTTCTCAGCAACTGATAGGCATCTCCTGTGATTTTATTAATATGTTTCTCTGGTGACAAATTATCTGTAATTCATACTCCCAAATCTTTTTCAACATTTGTTTTGTTCATCAAATGTATCAATGTGTAAGTGTTTTTGTATCCTTTAGGTTATTTTGACATTGTATTATTTTTGTCGCCTCTTATTGCAACATTGTTGTGTTCCTATACTAATACTATTTGGTTGCAGAGTTATGGAACACTTAAGTTTTCTACAATTTGATTATTAAAATTAACATAACTTCATCACTTGTTTAATTCATCAAAATTGCTTCCATTTCATAACAATCAATTCATAATAATCACTTACATCTTTAACATAAGTTACATCCATATAATACACATAATCATATCATAAATATTTTCCCGTGAAGCAAATAACATCCTTACATTTCACATACATACAATTCACAACATAATATAAATATATATATCTTAACCTAGCATCCTATGAGCTGCAATATGACTGTCTTACATAACGTAGCATTTACATACCGTTCTCAGTAGAGCAGGGGTCGGCAACCTTTTCAGTGCTAGGAGTAGCCTGGGGGCTGGAGTGCCAAAGAGAACCCAAAAGTGAAAAATTTTATAGAAAAGCAGGCAAAGCAGTGACTTGATTACAAGAAATCTATTGAAAAAACATGCAAGTTAGTGACTGCAGAAAACAGTTTGTGACAATATACAAAAATTTTGTAGAAAAGCAGACAAACCAGTGACTAGCTTAGAAATTTATTAAATAATATGCAAATTAGTGACTGCAGAAAACAGTTTTATCAATAAACATGCAAGTTAGTGGAATGGTTGGTGCTGTTTGCTATGGAGAAGTGATTCAATGTCTGGATTGATTGATGAGGTAGACAAGAGCAGAATGTCATTGAGGTGGCGGTCACTTAGCTGGGAGCGAATGTGAGACTTTGTATATTTCATTTTTGAAAAGAGTTGTTCACAACAGTAAGTGCTGCCAAACATGGCAAAGATGCGTTTTACATGCTCAATGTAATTTAGAAATTTGTTAGAAGGGAGGACGAGGTCACGGAAGAAGGACAGTGGAGAAGCGGTATGGTATTTTGCCTTCAGTTCGTCATTACACTGAAGCTCCACCAACCCCATTTGCAGGGGGGCAGGGGTTTCATCCAAAGGGAAGTCAAAGAGGGAGGTGAACATCTTGAAGCCCGGAACCAGTGGCCTGACACCTGTGAAACGGGAGGCAAATTCCTCCCGCAAAGAGGTGACAACACCAACACAAGTGTTCAGGTCCACGTCATCAGGTGCACAAGCTGCAATACGAGAAAAATGCACAAACTGACCAGCAGCCAGTTGAGCCTCCCACAAGCGCAGCTTTACCTCAAAGGCGGTGATGTGCAAAAACATGTCTACGACTAGAATGTTTTTGCCTTGCAGCCTTCCAGTCATTGCTGAGGCACCATCGGTCTTCATGCACATGAGGTGGAACAGGTCAAGGGAGTGTTGCTTCACACACTGAAGCACGGCATTGAAGAAGTCTTGCCCAGGGGTGGTGCTGTGCAATGGAACAAGCTGGAGAAACTCCTCATAAACCTGAAGGGCAGCAGTAACTCCACAAATGAAAATCGCCAACTGGGCTGTGTCCTTCATGTCTGTGCTCTCATCAAGAGCAAGAGAGAAGGCATCAAAATTTGAGCAACAGGTCTTAAGCAAGTTGTTCACGCTCTCTGACATCTCAATGCGACGACAAACAGTGCGGGGTGAAAGGCTCACACTTTCAAAGGCAGAACGCTTTTCAGGACAGAGGGAATCTATCACAACCATGATGCACTCCTTGATAAAGTCCTCATCTGTGAATGGTTTCATCTGGCGAGCAAGGAGGCGGGAAACTTCATAGCTGGCACACGTCACTTTGTCAGCCTCAGTAATCTGCTTACTGAAGAGTGAAGTGCTTTTCTGCAGGCTGCCTAACAGTTTGACAATGGCCTTCTTCCTCTCAGCAGCATACATCAATGCAAAGCTCGAGGCTTAGTGCTGTGTCTCCCAGTGGTGGTGCACATTATACTCTTTGAGGACAGCCAGTCTTCAAGCAAATGAGGCACTGGGCCTGTCCAAAGCGTTCACGTTCGCGATCACGTCGAGAAGCACCGACTTACTCATTTAGTTGGCTAGGCTGTTGCGGGCCAGATAGTTATATAAATATCAAGCAGGGTGATGGGCCATGAGTTCGGACTCTGCAGGCCGGAGGTTACCGACCCCTGCAGTAGAGCCTCCATCTCTGAGCTAAGAAGCTCTGACAACTCTTCCAAGTGAGCGGGAGAGAAGTAGTGGAGTGCTATGCTTTCCTCTGTCTTCCTTATATACCAAAAGTCACGGCCATAAGATTTGTATCCTTACAAAGGATAACTAACTTTCCCTTATATCTGACTTAAGGACTAATGTTGGCTGCATTTCTGACCATTTCCCGGAAGGGACTAACTTCCGGAGGGGATTAACTTTTATTGTCCTTCGACCAAAATATTCTAGCCTTTGTATTGCATCCTATTGTTGAGAATGACATAATCCTTTTGTTGTGACTAGCGTCACGATAATATGGTAAATATACTATAATGTAATGGCATAGAAGGGTCTTGGCTATCCCCTTTTAATAAGCCAGCCAGCCAGATAGTTTATTACTATTACTATAATCAAGATTTGGAGGAGAAATTATGTTAGTCAGTGGAAGAATGTGGACAAGTGTGTACGAGGAGGAATTTCAGTGAATGAGAATAAGAGTAAACTAAATTAAATGCACAAAAGGGGTTGGTGGTGGAAGAATAAATGTTTCATTGAATGGTGAATTGCTTGAGGAGATGGAATGCTTTGAATATTTAGGCTACAAGATTACTATAGATAGAGGAATAAAGATCTAGGTGAAATCTAGGATCACTGATATAGGAAAAGTGTTGGAAGGAATTAAGGTGTTTAGTTGTAGAACGATGGGGATAAATATAAAGAGAAATTTGAATGAAAAAGTAGCTGTGCTCACGACATTATATGAGGTTGAAACATGGAGTATGGCAGTAGCAGAGAAGATACGTAATGGAAATAAGGTGTGAAGAAGAGCAGCAAAGATGATAGCAATGGAAGGAGTATTATTGTTCTGGACAGGAACAAAAACAGTACAATTAGGAACAAGATAGTGACAAAAAAAAAGTCAGCGTAGATGTAAAGTTTGATGATATAGTATATTAGCTGTAGTATTATAAATGAGATAGATTTTTTTAAATTTTTTGTAATGGCTTTCACAGAGACCTGGTTTGACTCAACAGATAAGGACTTGTAACAAAATTCAATTAATGGCTATAATGTATGTCATAGATTGAATAGACAGGAAAAATGGAGGGGTAGCGATATACATGAAAGACATGCTAAATAGTTATGTTAGCAGCACAGTGAAATCAGATGTTAGCAGTGAATCAGTGTAAGAACATAAGAATTGAGGAGACTGCAAGAGGCCAGTTGATGACCTACACGAGGCAGTTCCTTGTCCCCCACCTTGGAATAATCCAATATTTAGCCATCCTACCTGTCATCCCTGTCCATACTCTCATCCAACCATCTTTTAAAACTACCTATTGACTCAGCACTTACTACGTGTCTACCCAGCCTATTACAATCGTTCACCACTCTGTTAGTGAACCAATACCTACCTAGGTCTGTCCTGAATCTAATTTTTTCTAACTTGTACCCATTTCCACGTGTCCTATCCTGACTACTAATTTCTAAAACCTGATCAATGTTTCCCTTATTAATTCCTTTTATCCATTTGAAAACCTCAATCATATCCCCTCTTGCCCTCCTCTCTAGGGAGTGGAGATTAAGGCGTTTCAATCTATCTCTGTACGGTAAATTTCTCAGCCCCTGAATCATTTTGGTCATTCTTCTCTGAACTGCTTCCAATGAGCCTATACCCTTCCTATAATAAGGGAACCAAAATTGAGCTGCATATCTTGGTGGGGTTTAACTAGTGCTAAATACAACCTCAGAATGACCTCAGAACTCCTATTTGTCACACACCTACCAATAAATCCCAGTATCTTGTTGGCCCTATTTCTAGCTATAATACACTGTTCCCTGGGGCGCAAGTCATAGCTTACTTGAACTCCTAAGTCCCTCAGACTATATGACCTTCCTAAGGTTGTGTCATTTAATGTGTAGTCTACAGGCCTATTACCTTTACCTACGCTCATAATGCTACAATTGTTAACATTAAACTGCATCTGCCATTTCTCTGACCACTCGTACAGCCTATTTAAGTCATCCTGCAGCATCCTAACATCATCTATATTCTTTACCGGTCTTCCTATCTTTGTGTCATTGGCAAATTTACTGATATCACTGTTTATTCCTGTTTCTAAGTCATTTATATATATTATGAAAAACAACGGTCCTAGTACCCTGTGGAACCCCACTAGTGACATTACCCCATTCTGATTTCTTCCCATTAATCTGTACCCTCTGTTCCCTACTAGTAAGCCATCCCCTAATCCACTCTAGTACCTTCCCACCTATGCCATGAGCCTTGACTTTACTTAACAGTCTCCTATGGGGTACTCTGTCAAAGGCTTTACTGAAGTCCAAATAAACTATATCATACTCGTCCCCCTTATCTATGGTTGCAAAAACTTTCCTATAGAAGGATAATAAATTTGTCAGGCAGGACTTCCCCTTACTAAAACCATGTTGACTATGTCTAATTAGCTTGTATTCATCTAAATGTTTTCTTGCCTACCACTGATGTTAAACTAATTGGGTGGTAGTTACTACTTTCTGCCTTATCTCCTTTCTTGAATATAGGAACTACATTTTCCTGCCTCCATAACCTGGGAACTACTCCTGTGTCTAGGGATTTTCTAAAAAATCATCGCAATGGGTTCAACTAGTTCTTCTCTACATTCCTTAAGAATCCTCGGAAAAATGTCGTCTGGCCCTGGAGATTTAGTCTTTTTAAGTCTAATCTATTTCCCTGCTAATTACTTCCCTACATGTGACTATGTCGCTTAATTTATCAACCTCTTGTCCCCTAAAGATCTGTTTTGGCTCCAGTTCCCTATCTGACCCTTCCTACGAAAATACGGACAAGAAGTATTTATTTAATTCCTTGTACAGCTGATAGAATCCCTTTGGATCCTTCTGGGCATCCCTAGCTATCCTAACCTCATAATTCCTCTTTGCGGTTCTAATATCCTTTTTAACTTTCCTAGCTAGGTCATTATACTGCCCTACTACCTGTACTTCTTCCCTTTTAATTCTCCTTTAGAGTCCCCTTTTTAATCCAATTTCCCTTCTAATGCTGCTATTCATCCATTTTGGATCATTTCTATTTGACCTAATCCTCCTCTTTGGTATATACTGTTCCTGCCCTGTATGAATTTCCCTAACTATGCTATTATAATGCAATTCTACCTCAATGCTTTGATCCTCCTCTCTGCCTACTCCTATTCCCTCCCAATCTATACTCTTGAGGTGGTGTCTGAGGTCCTGGTAATTTCCTTTTCTTAAATCTGGTACTAAATCAGTGTTTTGTTCTACCTCCCTCTTTGCATTAATCTTGAATCTAATTTCATGGTGGTCACATCAAATCTAGCTCCTATCTCAACCTGACTGACCAAAGTTTCATTATTCGTAAAGACCAGAATAAAATATTTCCCTGTCTCGTTGGTTCCCTTACAAGTTGTGTGAAAAAACCATCCTGGACTATATTTAGGAATTCCTCCGAGCTCCCAT
Organism: Metacarcinus magister; assembly: GCA_029783475.1. NCBI lineage: Eukaryota > Metazoa > Arthropoda > Malacostraca > Decapoda > Cancridae > Metacarcinus > Metacarcinus magister. Next base: position 2,322,656 of record JAPQNM010000005.1, read on the forward strand.
CTCCTGTCATACTATCCCAGTCTATTCTATAATTAAAGTCCCCCATAATGCACACATTTTTATGCCTAGATACCCTTGTAAGCTCCTGCATCAGGGGTGCACTAGCTGCTTCGTTTAAATCCGGTGGCCTATATATGATCCCTACAACAATTTTTTTCCCTCCTATAATAATGTCAATCCATAATGATTCCGTATTCCTATCTGTTTTTATTGTGATATTGACATAGCTATTTAATGTGTTTCTAACGTACAGTGCCACACCTCCCCCTCTCCTACCTTCCCTATCCTTTGAAGAAAAAAAAGTGTACCCATCTATTCCTACTTCAGGTAAGAAATGTTTGCCTGCAATATCTAACCAAGTTTCTGTAATACCTATAATATCTAATTCTTCTACACATGCGATACCTCTAAGTGTGTAACTTATTTATAATACTTCTACTGTTTGTATAAAAGACACTAAGTTCATATACCTCCCTCTCTTTACCCCGTCCTTTCTCACTATTACCCTTACCTCTATTGATATCTAGTTTCCCTGACTGGACTGCCTAACTGTTCTCTCAAGACACTCACTAAGCTCCTGCACCCCCTTCCTACTGAAGTGTACACCATCCCTGGCATACAGCTCCTGTCTCCCATAGAACCTGCTCCACTCATCCATAAAACCTACCCCATTCTCCCCACACATCCTCCTCAACCTCTCGTGCAGGCCAAGGGCATGTGAGAGCCACCAGCCTCTAACCCCCTGTCTAGGGAGCATCCCTGACACTATACACCTCCTACCACTCTCCTTTATCTCCCTCAGAAGCTCCCTATACCTATCCACTAGCTCCTCTGACCTTACCCTGCCTACATCGTTCACTCCTACGTGAACCACCACTAAAGCCTCCTTCCCCGTCCCCTCCACTACCCTCCTGTATCTCTCTACCACGTCCTGCACTCCGGTCCCAGGAAGACAACACGTCATCCTCCTCTCCCTGTCGGCCTCACAAAAAGTCTCCTCTAAATATCTAGTACTGGAGTCACCCAGAACTAAAACTTCCTGCGACCATTCTAACCTTTCCCTGTCCTTCCTCTCCTTCCCATCTAACTTCTTCTTCACTACCTTTGCCTTGGGGATCCTGTCCCCTTCTCCTGCTCCTACTTCTATCACGACTTCTTCCTCCTCCTTTGTAGCTAACGAGCCAAACTTATTGCTACATTCTACCTCACACAGGGGAAGAAATTCCACCTCATACAAAGGAGGGCCCAATCTCCCTTTCCCTCCCCTATCCACAACCCTCCAACTATCCCCCCCTGTCCCTGACCTGACGCTCGTGACCTGACGTTAACTTTCCCCCTTAACTCCTGCATCTGCTGCCTCGTCTCTGCCAACAAAACTTTCACTTCCTTAATCTCCTCCTCTAAAGCTAGCTACATTTCTAGTTAACACTTCACACAACTTCTTCTTCTTCTTTGTTGTGTTAGGGCCGGAACCATTACGGTCCCATGAGCCCTGGTGTGTTCCTGTGTAGGTTACAGGCGTGTCAGCTGTCCCGTCTTCCTAAGGAACGCGCAGGTGAGGCACATGACGGCTGGTCGTGTGTCAGGGTGGAGAGGGGGAGGGGAAGCGGCGTGATGCTGTCTTGCGAGAGGGTTATCTTGGCAGCAGCATCCACAACATCATTCCCTCGTATGTTGGTGTGGGAAGGCACCCATTGGAGCTTGATCTCCCAGCCCTGGGAGTTAAGGTGGATAAGGGTATCCTGTGTGGCATGGACGAGGGATGTTGCTGATGTTGGGTGTTGTGAGAGGAGGAGGTGTAGTGATGACAGAGAGTCTGTGTATATGACAGCCTTACCCTTGGGGTGGGTGGTGTCAAGGTATGTAAGGGCTTGGTGGAGGGCGTAGAGCTCCGCTGTCACCACATCTGTCTCTGGGGGCAGTCTCCACGCCCTGCAGATGGATGTGCTAGGGTCGTAAATGGCTGCTGATGTGGCTGGGGTGTTGGGCGGTGTGAGCCATCTGTGAACAGCCTCAGGTGGTGGTGGTAGAGGGATCTGTCCAGCTCCAGGAACAGAGGTGCTGCGAGGATGGTTGAGTCAGGCTTGGGAGGGAGGCCAGGGATGTGGAGGGCAAACATGTGCTTGAAGTCCAGCCAGGGTGGTATGGGAGAGTGCGGTCTGAGGGGTTGTGGTGGTGGCAGAGGCAGGCTGAAGGTGTTGAGTGTCTGCAAGGCCCTCACCAGCAGAGATTGTCTTGAACTGGGGAACCACATAGGTGCATGCTGCTCCACACCTGAGTTATGGTATAGAGTGGTTAGTGGGTGGAGGCGTGGCAGACTCATGTTGCAGTGTAGTTGGTGGCATAACATCTCTCTCCTGTGGGTGGACAGGGGGAGGATGCCAGCCTCTGCATGAAGGGAGATGATTGGAGAGGATCTCATGGCTCCCATTGAGATCCTGAGGGCAGCATTTTGGATGGGGTCCAGCTTGGCTAGGGTGGTGGGTGCGGCTGACCCGTAAATGCTGTTACCATACATCATCTTGGCCCTGGTGGTGGCGAGATAGTACTTTAGGAGCACCTCTCGGTTGGCTCCCCAGCGGATTCCTGCTATCCTCTTCATGACGTCCAGCCTTTTGGTGCAGGAAGTCTTCAGGTACTCCACGTGCCTGGCCCAGGAGAGGCGGGGACCGTCCAGTGTCAGCCCCAGGAAAGTGTGGGTGGTGGAGTATGGGACGGTCACTCCGCTCAGGGTTATTGTTGGGCTTGGTAGTCGCTTCCGGGTGAAGCACATGATTGTGCTTTTGGAAGCGTTGATGGAGAGGCCCCAGGTTGATATCCAGGTTTGCAAGGATTGATTGATTGATTGGTGACAATAGATCATGGTGCCGCAACATCGAGGTCATTTGGCACCGTACTAAAAACACTAAAAATTAAAAAGCTACTTAAATACTACATAAAAAGAAAAATAAATCTACAGGAGGTGGAGAAAGCCACTTTCCTGTAGGAATTTTAACACTTCATGTCCCGGGGAGAGTGCCTCCTCCCCCAGCACCAGAGAGAGAGAGAAACTCCCATCTCTGCCCCGACACTGGGCGAGGTACTGCTCTCGCAATTCCCTCAGACTGGGGCACTCGACCAGCAAGTGCCGCACAGTCAGGGGAACTAAGCAATCATCACAATAGGGCTCAACTCCCCGGGACATGAGGAAACCGTGGGTGAGGCGGGTATGGCCCGTCCGTAGACGGGCCAATGCTGTCTCACGGCAGCGGCCTCGGATGGGCGCATAAGACCAGGGGCTCACAGCCCTTGCGGTAATTGCACCCATCTTGGAGGTAGCTCTATTGGCATTCCATCTCTCTTGCCAAACTACAACAATAGCAGCTCGAATTGTGGGAAACAGGTCTCTGTGAGGGACGGGGCAAGTAGTGACTTGACGTGAGGCGCCAGTCTTAGCTAGCTCATCTGTCTTCTCGTTCCCTTTAACAGAGACATGGGCTGGTACCCAACAAAAAGAAATTCTGTGCCCACGACGGGCTGCTAGTACGAGCCAGTTGAAAATTTCTGAGACTATTGGATGTGCGTTATTAAAATCCTCAAGGGCTGACAAAGCTGCTCTGGAATCTGAAAAAATAACAAAACCTCCAACATTCAAGGTAAAAAGAGATTTTATCGCTACTAAAATGGCCCACAGCTCTGCGGTAAAAATTGATGTACAGGGGGGTAGACTGCCGCACCGGGTAAAATCAGGGAAGACGGCTCCAAATCCGACGCCTGCATCGGATTTGGAGCCGTCAGTAAAAATGGGCGGGCAACCCTCATGTACGGAGGCATGATCGGTGAACAAAGTCCTCGCAGCATGCTCCGACATAGCACTCTTGTTAGCCGGCATGTAACGGCAATACGATATTGCCAGCCGCTTCCACGGCGGGACATGCAATAATCGTGGGACAGCTATGGCAGGGCGAGGAAGGGACAACTCTTCAATCACGCCACGAGCCCGAAAGCCAAAAGGCTGTGGGAAGTGCGGGTGCTGGGTGAAAGTGGCGTCCCGTGAAGTGTCCGTCACAGCACTGTAAGTGGGATCACCATAGAGACTTTGGCATCTGAACCACAAACGTGCCATCTGAGTCTGAGTCAGACTAACACTCCTGCATCTACGAGTAGACTGGGGATTGGGCAAGACCGAAAGGCGCCCGTCGCCAGTCTGATTCCACCGTGATGTACAGAGTCGAGAGTACGAAGGCGAGGGGATGTGGCTGAAGCGTAGACTTGGGAACCGTAATCTAACTTCGACAGAACGAAACAGTGATATAAACGGAGGAGAATGGTGCGGTCAGCTCCCCAAGACACATGGGAAAGAAAACGGAGCAGGGACATCCGCCGCTGGCAAGCAGCTTTCAGGTCCCGCAGGTGTGGCAACCATGTAAGGCGTCTGTCAAGTATTAAGCCCAAGAATCGAGTCGTTTCAACTACTGGCAGTCTCCTGCCATAGAGGTATAGGTCTGGATCCCTAAACTCACCTCTGCTTCGAGAGAAAAGCATAGCAACCGTCTTTGTGGGGGAAAAGTTAAAACCATGACTATCGGCCCAACGGGTGACCCGGCCAAGAGCCAACTGGATGTGTCGCTCGGCCACATCGAGACGAGAGGAAGCGTAGGAGAGGGAAAAGTCATCAGCGTATAGCGTGCATCGAAAGTCCCGGTGGACGCACTCGGTGATGCTATTGATGGCAACGCTGAATACAGTGACACTGAGGACACTACCTTGTGGGACTCTTTCTTCTTGCTCAAAAGAGCTAGAAAGAGCAGTGCCCACCCTCACCCTAAAAGTACGGTCCTGTAAAAAAGACCGGAGGAACAGAGGGAGGTGACCCCTGAGTCCAACCGTATGGAGAGCTCGTAGAATGCCATACCTCCAGGTGGTGTCGTATGCCTTTTCAAGGTCGAAAAAGACGCTCACAACCCGCTGCCTGCAAGCAAAAGCTTGGCAGATAGTTTTTTCTAATCGCAGAAGAGCGTCTAAAGAAGAGCGAGATCGACGAAAACCACACTGTACTACCGAAAGATGGCCACCCTTCTCAAGGAACCAGACTAGACGAGTGTTAACCATCTTCTCCAAAACTTTAATCATGCAAACGGTAAGGGCAATGGGTCGATAGCTAAGGGGGAGTGAGGCGTCCTTTCCAGGCTTGGGGATTGGTATGACTATAGCAGACTTCCAGGAGGGTGGTACGTATCCGTCACTCCACATCCTATTAAATAATCCTAGGAGGAAGGACAGTGATCCAGAATTTAGGTGACGGATCATTGAGTATGTAATGTTATCTGCCCCTGGGGAAGAGTCCTTACACGAAGATAAAGCTAAACGCAGTTCCGGTGGAGAGTAAGGGACATTGTAGTTTTCACCCCCACGAGATGAAAAGTCTAGTTGGCGAGCCTCGTCTGCCTCAAACTGGCGACGCACTGCTGGAGATCTCGAGGCCCGGCTGGACACCAAAGAAAAAGTCTCAGCGAGTGTGTTGGCTACCGCCTGGCTGTTAGATACCTTATCACCGTTGACATGGAGGACCGGAGGCGGGCCTGGAGAGAACTTTCCTGCTATCTTCCGCACGCGCTTGAATACCTGCGACATAGGTGTCTGCACGTTCAATGTAGAGACAAAAGATGCAAGGGACTTACGGCGAGCATCCTTGAGGACTCGACGAGCCTTAGCTCTAGCCAGTCTGTATTGTCCCCGGAAAAATTCGGTTTTGTGTCGACGGTACCTACCAAAAGCTCGACGACGCTCTGTCACTGCCTGTCTACACTCATCAGACCACCAGGGGACCGGTCGGCGCTTGGTAAACCCTGTGGTCTGAGGGATGGAAAGCTCACCAGCTCGCTGGAGTATAGATGTAAAATACTCGACAGCGCTGTCTATGTCTAAAAACTCATCAACCTCGCAGTCAACTATGGCAAGTTGTTTAAAAAGTCCCCAGTCAGCGCGGTCTAGCCGCCAGCGGGGGACACGGGGTAAGGGGAGGACGTCGGGAGAAGACAGGAGTATAGGGTAGTGGTCACTCCCACAAAGATCTCCTGTGACGCTCCATGTGAAGTCAAGTAGGGTGTCGGGAGAACACAATGATAAATCTAGGGCCGAGGTGGTGTCTGTCTGGATGTGGTACTGTGTATGGTCACCGGTGTTAAAAATACCTAGATCTAAGGCTTCAACCACAGTGGCAATCATTGCTCCCCTGGGGTTGATAAGTGTATCTCCCCACAGGGTGTGCCGACCATTAAAATCTCCTAAAACAATAAACGGGGAAGGCAATTGCTGGACTAGGGAAACGAAGTCCTCTCTGTCTACTAGAGAATTGGGAGGGAGGTATAAAGAGCAGACAGTGTAAGTTTTCCTGAGGTGGAGCTGGACAGCCACCAGCTGCAGGGGGGAGACAATATTAAAAGAGGTAAAAGCAATGCCTATTGAGTTATCTAAAAAAATTGCTGTTCCACCATGATGGCCTTGCGCGCGATCATGAGGAGTAAAAGCCAGAGTAACCCCTGGGTGTAGGATGGGAGGACGAACCAATCATAGTCTCCTGCAGACAGATACAGACCGGCTGGTGTCTTCGCAGGAGTAGACTGAGCTCCTCCCAATTCCCTCTCAACCCACGAAGGTTCCACTGTAAAATATTAAAAATATTAAAATTAACGGTGCGTGGGGAGGCCCCTAGAGGAGACCCTCCCAACACCAGTATCCTTCTTGCTCTTACCCTGCCTAATGGCAGTGGCTAGAGCAGTGGAGGCAGTGGACAATCGCCTTGCAATCTTTCCTAGCCCAGTGGCCAGTGAGGTGGCCACAGCAGAAGGAGCAGTGATGATGGCGTGACCCGACACCGGGGTAGGAGTGACGGCCGGAGCCGACACCAAGGCGGGAGTAACGGCCGTAGCCGACACAGGGGCGGGAGTAACGGCCAGAGCCGTCACCGGGGCAGGAGTGTTGGTCGAAGTCAACACCGAGGTGGGAGTGACGGTCGGAGCCGACACCAGGGGGGGGAGTGACGACCGGGGCCGACACCGGGGTGGGAGTGACGGCCGGAGCCGACACCGGGGTGGGAGTGACGGCCGGAGCCGACACCGGGGTGGGAGTGACGGCCGGAGCTGACACCGGGGTGGGAGTGACGGCCGGAGCCGACACCTGGGTGGGAGTGACGGTCAGAGCCGACACCGGGGGGGTAGTGACGGCCGAAGCCGACACTGGGGTAGAAGTGACGGCCGGAGCCGACACTGGTGGGGGCCTTTGAGGCCCACCAGAGGGTAGAGAGGATCGTGCCTCCTTAGGAAGGTGCACCTCCTCGAGGGAGTCCTCACTTCTGCTACGCTTATGATGTGATGGCGTAGCAGTAGGGGCCTGAGTGAGTTCCTCTGACACCTCCATAGATGTAGAGGGCAGAGCAGCAGGAGCAACAGCATTTTTGTGGGAATCATTTTGTGGCTCAGCCACTTGGTGCACTGTAGCAGTCGTTTTGCGTAGTTGACGTCTATTACTAAGAGCGGAAAGCATAGTTGCATAAGTCACTCCTGGACGTATATGCGTAGTAAGAACTTTACGCTTTGCCTCGGCAAAATCAATTTTCTCCGTGGTCCTGATGGAGAGTACTTCCCTCTCAAATCTGTAGCGGTCGCAGTCTTTTGAGTAAGCTCGGTGAGGTCCGTGGCAGTTAAAACAGGAGACAGGACCAGGGCAGGTCGTGCCATCGTGATCCGTCGTACCACAGAACGGGCACACCGCTGGTAGGCCATCTTGTAACCTACGGCAGGAACGACTGACATGTCCGAATGGCTGACAGTGATAGCATCGCCTAGGGGACGGTATGTATGCTTTTACTGGGAGGCGGAGCCACGCCAGTTTGACAACTTCAGGCAGTTTGAGTCGGTCGAAAGTGAGAAAGAGGGTAGGGGTGGGAACAAGAACTCCTCCAACTTTCCTTTGTAGACGATCAACTCCTACAACACCCTGATCACTCAGTTCGTGTAGAAGCTTTTCGTTTGAGTAGCGCATGACGTCACGAGAAAAGATGACCCCCTTACACTGGTTGAGGGTAACGTGTGGAGTACACGCCACCTGCGTTCCAGGGACAGAGGAGATCGCTCTGAGGCGAGCACTCTCTTCCGGGGACGACACCTCCACTAGGAGACTACCATCCCTTTGGGAGGAGACCTTAGGCTCGCGTCCACAAACTTTAATGAGTGCTCGATGTACGTCAAATATGTCTAGATCCATAACAGACACACCATCAAGAGACTTGATGACAAGGAACTGTTCGTAATATGCCGGCTCGAAAGTACCTGGTAGAGTCTGAATGAGAGGGCCTGAAAAGTCCTTCTGTGCGTTAACGCGTCTTTGTTTTCTAGGCTTATAATTCATTATTTCTCGGTTCGAATCTATAGATTTCGAAGCGGAGGGGACAGTGGTCCCAGTTGCACCACCCGTGGCCCGGAAAGGCTCAAGCGTGGCGATAAGGGAAGATCGAGAAGAAGAAGCCGGGGACGAGCGGACGTCAGGGAGCGAGCTTGGTCGCGAAAGTGGTGGTGAAGATGCCATAAAATATTCAGAAAACATTCGCTTCCCCACCCCCCCACCCACCACGGAGCCCAACAAGGGAGGGATTTATGTTGAGGCACGACGGCTCCCAACAGCCCTAGGGGTAGTGGGGGAAGTATACGCAGCCACTGCCTGGAGTGAGGTGGCAGCCGCAGGACCGTTGCGGTGCCCACCAGACAGCAGCCGCTTGACCCTAGCCAACGCAAGACCAGCCGATTGATCCAGCGGGGCCACACTGGACCACCTGTCTTACCCCAACTCCCCCACCAAAGAAGTGTGTTGTCCACCGCAGGGAACTACCTCCTGCCCTGCGGTGGACTCAACTCCCAGATGAGGGAGCGCGGGGAGTATACAGGACGCCACGCACGGCAAACACGCTGGGAGGCTTAGTCCTGCCCTAGATGTAGACAGGTAAGGACGAGCAACATCACCGGTAGGCCTCCTCTAATAGTGATGAAGGGGGAGTGCTTGGTCCACGAGGCCGACGGACACCAACCCTACAGAGACGGACAGGGCCCCACAGGAGGGGGCGCCGCCGACCACGCTTCAAGCCCCGCCACCACATCAAGGTGACTCCCCACGGCGGGGAGGTTTGTAGGGATGTTGTGGCTGCCTGGAGGTTGTTCTGTGCCTGGGCCAGGGTTGCTGCTCTGGTGACGATGGTGATGTCATCAGCGTACACGAGGAGGTGTGAGTGTGGTGGAGTGTGAAGATCCGAAAGGAGGACGTTGAAGAGGAGTGGGCTAAGGATGAATCCTTGCGGCACGCCTCTTCGTATAGGGTGTGGTGGTGAAGTGGAGCCTCCCACCGCGACACAGTAAGACCTGCCGGTGAGGTAGTGCTGTGTCCACGCGAGGGTGGATCCTGTGATCCCCATGTTGGCCAGCTTGTAGAGGATCCCTTGATGGGGTGCTGTATCAAAGGCTCCCTCCAGGTCGGCAAATAGTGCTACCTTGATCTCTCGCTGCCGGTATGTGTCACAGATGTGGTATTCCATCTGTGCCAGCACATCCATGGTGCCGCGGTGGGGGCGGAAGCCGCACTGCTCCTCCTTTAGCAGGCGCTTCTCCTCCAGCCACCATGTGAGATGGGTGGCCACCATGCGCTCCATCAGCTTGCCCACACAGGAGAGGAGTGCAATGGGCCTGTAGCTCGATGGATGTGCTGGTTTCTTGCCAGGCTTCGGGATTGGGATAAGGGTAGAGGTTTTCCAACATGTTGGAAATTTTCCTGACAGCCAGCTGAGGTTGTAGATGTTGAGGAGGTGGTTTTGTAGGGGATGTGTGAGGTGGGTGAGGAACTCGTAGGGAATGAGGTCAGGTCCTGGTGTTTTCCCTGCCTTTAGGGTGTGTGTGGCCGCCTTGGATTCCTCACGTGTGAAGGTCTGTGTGAGGTCTGGAGGTCCTGGGAAGTTAATTGCCTCTTGGATGACTGTGCCAGGATCTTGCGGTAGTTGTAAGCTGGGTGGGAGGCCAATCTTTTGGTGGTAGTGGGTGGCCATTAATGCTGGATGTCATCCAGTGCTGACTGGGTGTTGTCAGTCAGCGGCATGGTGTGTTGTGCTTTGTACCCCTCCATAGCACGGAGAAAGTCCCACGTTCGCTTGGTGGAGGAGGAGAACGAAAGTGAGGAGCAGTGGGTGTCCCATGACTTCCTCTTTGCCCGGATGATGGTCCTGGCACAGATGGCATCCAGGCGGCGATATTCTTCTCCGGCTGTTGTTAGTGGTGACTTGCACCACCTGTTCCAAGCCTGACGACGGGCCCGTACAGCCTGTGCACACTGCTCATTCCACCATGGCTGGCCTGGGCGGCGGGGTGTGCGGTGCGTGGTGAGGCGGAAGGCCGCTTTACCCGCCTCCTCCAGGGCTTGGTGGAATGGCTGGGCTGCTTCTTCCAAAGGCAGGGAAGAGCTGTTAGGAAGGATCCTCTGCGCCGCTTCGTACTTGTGCCACTCTGAGGTGATGTTCCAGCGTGGCAGACATCCTGGACGTGGCCTTGGGGAGGCGTTGGGGAGAGTGGCCAGCAAGGGGAGATGATCACTTCCCATGTAGGGTCCGGTGGAGAAGGTGCAGGTGTTGAAGGCTGGGTCACCGAGAAACAGGTTCAGGACTGAGGGGGCTGCGGTGTGGGGATGGAACCTGGTGGCAAGTCCTGGCGGGCTCAGCAGCGACAGGTGGAGGGAGTCTATGAGGACCTGGTGTAGTGTGTTGCCTGAGGTGTTTCTGTGGTTGGGCGGTAAGGTTGGGTCCCAGCGTTGGTGGTGGGCATTAAAATCTCCCATGATGAGCACAGGGGGTGGTAGGTGGGAGAAGTAGTAGTCGTAGTCCTGGTAGGATGCGGCTCCACCCGGGTTGTAGCACACTGCCACGGTGAGCCAGCCCCTCCTCAGGTTGACTCTGGCAGCGACCACCTCCAGGTGTCCGTCCCACCTCTGAGGGAGAAGAAGTTGGGAGTGGACGAGTGTGTCCCTCAGGGCGAGGAGCACTCCCCCACCTCGTCTTTGGTGGCGGTCCTCCCTAAAGATGGTGTATCCAGGGAGATTGAGTGAGAGGTGGAGGGGAAGCCATGTCTCACATAGGCCAACCACAGAAAGCATTGTGTCCCTCAGGTATATTTGGAGCTCTTGAGTCTTCCTGGGGAGGGAGCTAGCATTCCACAGCATAAATGTGAGGGCCATTATGCGAGGATTGCGTTCAGGAGCATGGAGATGGTGGGCCACAGCTTGAGGAGTATATCGTGGACAGATGCATCTGATTGGTACATGTGGTAGAGCTCCCACAGGATGGTGAAAATCTTGGGGATGACCTCATCCTTGATGGGAGATGTGGTGGTAGTGGTTGGTAGTCTGTATCCTGGTGGTTGCGGTGTTGGTGTGCGTATTGGCTGGTTGTTGTTTGCTGACGAGGGGGTGATGGTGTGTTGGGCTGTGTTGCCCTTTACCATTCCTCGCCTGTGTATGGCGGGGGGATGGTGGATCTCTACCCGGGTTGTGTCCTGTTCCAGGTCACTACCTGGTGCTGCGGTGAGGGAGGTTGAGGGTTGTGGAGTCATCCCTGGTGGTCTGCGGAGTTGTCTACGCTGACAACTGCGGTGGGTGTTTGTTGGCAGTGCTGCAGCGCTAAGAGTCCGGGTGTCGGGAGCGGGAGCTTTGGGTGGTGAAGGCACTCCAGGTGGAACGTTATCAGTGTCTGAGGGTGCGTCAGGGTTAGTGGGAACGGGTGCTAGAGTAATTTCAGTTTCTTCTTCCTCCTCCTCCTCCTCTTCTCTGAGGTCTTGTAGATTAGCAAATCTATTGGCTGTAATGATGTCAGAGTATGACAGGCCTGGCTGGATGGTGCGTGGGTGAGGTCGGATGATGGTTGCCGGAGGTGAGGTGAACTGTGGCCTGTGTCGTGGCTGCAGGTTAGGGGGAGGTAAGTCTCTTAGCATTTGGTTAATGTGCTGTAGGGACTTACCATCCTTTACTTGAGCGATGTATATTTCCTGGGCTTGGTTGTTGTGGGGGCAGTGCACAGACCTGGGACCATGCGATCCCCGACACTGGAAATAGTGGTATGATCTAGTGCAGGTGTGGTCGGCTGTCCTGAAAGGGTGAGGCCCACTGCATTGTGTGCATCTCTCCTGTGCCCTGCAGGTGTTGATGGAGTGGCCGATCTTGAGGCATTTTGGACAGCGCAGGAGGGGCAGGAGGTAAGGTCGTGGGAAGTAAACCAGCCCACTGATGGACACCTTGGTCGGGATGGGGCCCCTAACCTTTAGGCGCAGCCACTTACCGGTGGATGTCCTTGGGAGGAGACGCTGTGGGATCCAGGACATCTCCAGCACTTCTCCTCCGTCCAAGCTCCTGTAGTCGTTCCACAGCTCATCCAGGGTGTTTTCTTCATTGAGAGGGCCCACTCTGGCGTAGTTGCAGTTTTCTGCCTCCCTGTCGGCCCTCCTGCAGGTGACCTCTCATTCTTCCAGGGTCAAGGTAGGTTTTTTAAGGTCAGGGATCTTGGGCAGGTTGTGTTCCCACACGGCCACCACCAGGGATGCTCCATTGCCTAGGGGACGTGTCTCTCCCTCGAGGAGGTATTTGCTCAAGGGAGATTGCATGAGGGCGTAACTGACCTTTCTCGGGGTTGTGATAATGCGGGAGCCTGTGGTGGAGCGTAGCAGGAAGGAAGCCATGGTGCTGTCGGGAGACGGTGTTGGTGGTGGTGGTGGTGGCGGCAGCATGGACCTTTTAGGGTTTCTCTCCCTGTCGTCGGTGTCTGGCGAGGGTGTCCTTCCTCGCTTCCCAGCACTTCCCTGGCCAGTAACGACCTCACAGTGCTTGGTTGTTTTCGGGGCCGGGGACAGTGACTCACCGCTGCTGTTCAGGATGTCATCCATGGTCCTTTTAGAGGTGGCGGCCTCAGTTTTGTGGCCTAATGGTGTAGGCTTGGGCAGCCCGGGCCAGTCACTGTTTGAGGGCAACTCATCTTCACTCATGTTTTGTTCTACGTCCAAGACGGTGGGAGGGCCTGAGCTAGAAGCGGCCATGAGTTTGTAAAAAAAAAAATTTTAAATAGAAAACTTCACACAACTTAGTCACTTACCTTCTATTGCCTCTCCAAAACACAGGAACCACACCTCACCACTCCACCCTCCATACCTGTAACCCCCTCGCCTATATTAAGTACTACACACTCCGCCATCTAAATAAATTTGCCCAAAAATAACACACAAAAACACAATAAAATACTTGTTATGGTAAAAATATAGCCTGGTATCCTTTGTGTTGACACAGAAAAACACAATAAAATATCTGTTATGGATAAATACAACCTGGTATCCCTTGTATGCGAGCGAGCAGCACGTCCTCCTCTGAGTAGATCAGGCGCACAACTGAACTTATCTAGTGATGTGTCGTTCGTGAACGAGCCGGTGACGTAGTTAGAAGTGACTGGCCAGTTGGAAATGACAGGGCTGCGCGCGCATACCCTAACATAACGTACTGCTTTACCCAGTTCCCCTTCAACACTCGCGGCAAGCACATCAGTCTACCTCCTGATGTCATGAAGTATGGCTGTCGTGGTCTCCTCTGTCTCGGTCTCTGTCTCTGTCTCTCTCTCTCTTTTACTTGTAGATAATGCTGATGAATATAGTGTTGATAGGTGATGCTGATTGATAATGCAGATATATAGATGATGCTGATATCTAGGTAATGATGATAGATAATGCTGATATATAGGTAATGATGATAAATAATGCTGATATCTATGTAATGATGATAGATAATGCTGATATCTAGGTAATGATGATAGATATTAATGCTGATATGGTGATACTGATAGATAATGTTGATAGGTGATACTGATAGATAATGATGATATCTAGGTAATGATATATATTAATGCTGATAGATAATGTTGATAGGTGATGCTGATAGATAATGCTGATAGGTGATGTTGATAGATAATGCTGATAGGTGATGCTGATAGATAATGTTGATAGATAATGCTGATAGGTGATGCTGATAGATAATGTTGATAGGTGATGTTGATAGATAATGCTGATAGGTGATGCTGATAGATAATGTTGATAGGTGATGCTGATAGATAATGTTGATAGATAATGCTGATAGGTGATGCTGATAGATAATTTTGATAGATAAATCTGATAGATAATGTTGATAGGTGATGCTGATAGATAATGTTGATAGATAATGCTGATAGATAATGCTGATAGATAATGTTGATAGATAATGCTGATAGGTGATGCTGATAGATAATGCTGATAGATAATGCTGATAGGTGATGCTGATCGATAATGCTGATAGGTGATGCTGATCGATAATTCTGATAGATAATGCTGATAGATAATGTTGATAGATAATGCTGATAGATGATGCTGATAGATAATGTTGATAGGTAAACTTCAACGGTCAACCGACACAGCGAGTCACAACTTATGACTTGCTGCTTTTTTTTCTCGCGCGCTCGCTCTCTCTCTCTCTCTCTCTCTCTCTCTCTCTCTCTCTCTCTCTCTCTCTCTCTCTCTCTCTCTCTCTCTCTCTCTCTCTCTCTCTCTGATAGATAAATAAGAAATAAAATAGATAGTGTGTGTGTGTGTGTGTGAACGTGAACGAAAAATTGTCTCAGTCGAGCGATTATTTCTTTTTTAAATGAATAGTTTTTTGGGGGGCCTTTTGCTATATGTTACACTCATTTATTTATCTAACATTCATGCAGTTAATACACTCACTCTCTCTCTCTCTCTCTCTCTCTCTCTCTCTCTCTCTCTCTCTCTCTCTCTCTCTCTCTCTCTCTCTCTCTCTCTCTCTCTCTCTCTCTCTCTCTCTCTCTCTCTCTCTCTCATAGATAAATAAGAAAGAAAACATATATATTTTTTTATAGTATGTGTGTGTTTGTGTAGGTTTGTGTGTGTGTGGGTGTGTGTGTGTTTTCACTGTACAGTCTGCTGCTAGTCTCTCTCGAGACAGCCGGCCGTCCCACTATGGAAAGAGCTCAGAGCTCATATGTGTGTGTGTGTGTGTGTGTGTATGTGTGTGTGTGTGTGTGTGTGTGTGTGTGTGTGTGTGTGTGTGTGTGTGTGTGTGTGTGTGTGTAAGTGTGTGTGTGTGTATTTGAGAGCCGAAAGAGCCGTTTGGGAGCCGAAAGAGCCGGCTCTATTGAGTGAACGAGAACGAAAGAATCGGCTCCCTGAAAAGAGCCGGTGTGGCGGGCAAAAGTGACGACCGTCTCAGAAGTTGCGACATCACCTTCTGCGCATGCACTGGGAATAGAAATGTCGTACTGCTGTCGGCAGAATGTTGAGGAGATGATGGTGGTCGGTCATCACTACAGTCGCTCGCTGAACACGATACCGGTGTGGGTTCACTCGAGGTACCCCTTGAACTCAAAGTCCCCCTCCCTCTGCGCGTGCGCGGGAGGCGATTTTGCTGCCAGCCGCACGACTCACTCTTCTGAGTGGGACTAAAAATTTGTAAACAATACAGTCGCACTGCTACTCTGATGATGAATTCGGTAGATGATATATTCGGCTCATGGTTACCTGGGATGGTTTGACTACTCAGATACATTATTTTCGTGTCCAATATTAAAATTTGTAAACAACCCAGTCGCACTGCTGCTCTGATGATGAATTCGGTAGATGATATATTCGGCTCATGGTTACCTGGGATGGTTTGACTACTCAGATACATTATTTTCGTGTCCAATATTAAAATTTGTAAACAACACAGTCGGACTGCTGCTCTGATGATGAATTCGGTAGATGATATATTCGGCTCATGGTTTCCTGAGATGGTTTGACTACTCAGATACAATAATATCGTGTCCAATATTATTATTCTTACATGTTTTGTGATTACCAATCCTCATCCAGGGCATCGGAGCAGCAGTGCGACTGTGTTGTTTACATTATTTTGGTCCCGCTCAGAAGAATGAGTCGTGCGGCTGGCAGCAAAATCGCCTCCCGCGCACGCGCAGCGGGAGGGGGACTTTGAGTGCAGAGGGGTACCTCGAGTGAACCCACACCGGTGTGGCGGGCAAAAGTGACGACCGTCTCAGAAGTGGCGACATCACCTTCTGCGCTGCCAGCCGCACGACTCCAACATTGCAGAGACTGCTGGCCTCACTCTCTCCATCTGTCTCCCTTGCCTCAGTCCCGCTCCGCCCTTCCCTGTCTGTCGGACTGTCCCGCGCTCTCCCCGTATACCCCGCTATCAGGCTGAAACTTGTCGGCCTCCGAGATGCATAAGTCGGCCTCCGAGATGCATAACACTATATATATATATATATATATATATATATATATATATATATATATATATATATATATATATATATATTAGTAACTTTTCATATCTTCACCAGAATGGCCTGTGGCTTTGGACAATTATTATAGTTTATAAAACAACATAACATAAAAAATTAACCAAACCTTAACCTATGTTGACAAATAACAGAACTCACGTAGTAACCTCTTGAATGGGGAGGCAAGCCCCCAGACTCCCCAACCTAACCAGAACTCACGTAGTATCCTCCTAGCTGGGCGCCCGATTTCCCACAGATCCCCCAAGATCATTGGGGATGAGGGGTAGGCATGACTTGAAAAACAGTCATTGTTTGAAAAAAGTCATTTGCGACGGAAAAGAGATAGAAAATCAATCAATTCATTACATGAATCACCAGAAAAACATGAGGCGCATCAGAAAATCGTTGGCTAGGTGAAACTGGAAATTGACCATTTTCCCGACCAACATTCATTACTCTACACTTATCAATAATACAATTAATCTGCCACCTGACCACCCACTCGTTTATATATATATATATATATATATATATATATATATATATATATATATGTAATATGTATATGTATATGTGTATATATATATATATATATATATATATATATATATATATATATGTATATGTATATATATATATATATATATATATATATATATATATATGTATATGTATATATATATATATATATATATATATATATATATATATATATATATACATATATATATACATATATATATATATATATATATATATATATATACATATATATATATATATATGTATATGTATATATATATATATATATATATATATATATATATATGTATATGTATATATATATATATATATATATATATATATATATATGTATATATGTATATGTATATATATATATATATATATATATATATATATATATATATATATATATGTATATGTATATGTATGTATATATATATATATATATATATATATATATATATATATATATATATATATATATATAACAGAAATGAAATATTGTATGCATATTTACATAACTTTATTAATGACAGATTACTCCTCATTCTATCGTGTTCAGCGAGCGACTGTAGTGATGACCGACCACCATCATCTCCTCAACGTTCTGCCGACAGCAGTACGACATTTCTACTCCCAGCGCATGCGCAGAAGGTGATGTCGCAACTTCTGAGACGGTCGTCACTTTTGCCCGCCACACCGGAATTCCCATCACTAAATTTATCAACTATAGAGCTCCTGCAGTGACGTCACGACCCTGAGCCGAAATGTCAACAATCACCATGTTTGTAGGCTAGTCACTGTCATAGTGAATATATATTTGCACTACAGGTGTGTATATAGACACTGTCATAGTGAATAGTTATTTGCATTACGGTCGTGTATATAAATACTGTCATATAGAATAGTTATTTGCATTACATTCGTGTATATAGACAAAGTACAGACTCCATACTATACTGGTTAGATCGTGGGTATAGCCTTTGTATTGGCACGGTTGCACACCTGGCCGAAGCAGGTGCCAGGTCACCACCCCTGAAGGCAGGTCACAACCCCTGGCTAATATCCAGTACCTATTCACTGCTGGGTGGACATGGGTGTAAGGAGACCACCCAACGTTTTCCACTTGCCCCCCCCGCGGAATAGAATTTGCATTACAGTCGTGTATTTAGACACTGCCATAGTGAATAGTTATTTGCATTACAGTTGTAGACACTCTTAGTGAATAATTGTTTGCATTACAGTCGTGTATATAGACTGTCATAGTGAATAGTTATTTACATTATGGTCGTGTATATAAACACTTCCGATTTGCGACGGGAACAACTTTCAAATTCATTTAAATCACATCAAAAGGTACCATAAAAAAAAATAAGGTTAATATTGAAATCAAGTTAGCATTAGGTTAGCCACGTTATTAATATTTAGCTCCCAGTGTGCAGGGGAGGGAAGTGAATGAAGTGTGTGTGTGTGTGTGTGTGTGTGTGTGTATTGGGGTGTTGTGTTGGGGTGATTAATGATTGTGTATTTATGGAAACGAACTGCACCATACACATGGTGCAGTTCTATATAATAATATGAGGAAGCCTGTTCTAGAGTGGTATTGTGTATGGAAAGTGTGTGTTTGTAGGAGTAAGTGGTAGTAGCTAGGATAGGTTGGGTAGGTTTGCTTGTAAAAATGTCTCCCCATAACCTCCCATATCTGGTGTGACATTTGTATGCACAGCAGCTATTTAC
Organism: Metacarcinus magister; assembly: GCA_029783475.1. Lineage (NCBI taxonomy): Eukaryota > Metazoa > Arthropoda > Malacostraca > Decapoda > Cancridae > Metacarcinus > Metacarcinus magister. The sequence goes on from JAPQNM010000005.1 coordinate 2,341,287, forward strand.
CATGTTTGAAAATGGTCAATTTTATGTAAATCTTATGGTGTTTGCTTATAGTGCTCCTGCAGTGACGTCACGACATTGAGAAAGGATATGAATAGCCAGACATGATGGTTAGGTTAAGTTAGGGTAAAGATTAGGAAGACGACCCAGTTTTTTTTTTGGACAAAGCAGTTTTTTCTGATAAATTTTGATGGGTTTTTAATTAATTTGATGTTTGTTACAATTTTTTTTCTCAAGGTAAAAAATGCAACAAAAAAGTCAGATTAATTAAAAACCATCACATTCAATAAGAGAAAAATTGATTTAAGTAATGCTAAGCAAACCTAATTAAACCTAATCTAACCTAAGCAAACCAAATCAAACATAAACTAGGTAAAGATTCGTAAGACGACCCAATAGGTTAAGTTAGGTTTAATTAGGTTGGCTTAGGTTTAATTAGGTTTGCTTAGGATTACTTAAAGCAATTTTTCTCTAATTTCTGGTGATGGTTTTGAATTAATCTGACTTTTTTGTGGCAATTTTTATCTTGAGAAAAAAGAAAAAATTTATGGCATAACAAACATCAGATTAATACAAAACACATCAAAATTTATCAGAAAAAACTGCTTCGTCCAAAAAACAGACTGGGTCGTTTTCCTAATTTTTATCCTAACTTAACCTAACCATAACATAACTGTAACCTAACCTAACAACCATAACCTAACCATAACTTAACCTTGCCTAACCAACATAACATAACATAACTTCAAAGACGTGGTGACCACCGCCTGAAACCTTCACAGATGTGTTGAGTCCACTATGTATAGTTATAAGGAAAGAGAGAAAAAAGAAAGAGCTGGAGCAGTAGTTGTAAAGAATAACCACATTATCATAGTGACCAGATGCTTTCATTACTACATACCTCCAACAAAGTGATCACTGCACACTCGCCAATGACTGCCTTTGGTATCCCACCGCTTATGAGGCTTATTTATGCTCTGGGCTCTCTTTAAAGCAGAGATTCATTTGCCACGGGTTTCTCTGTCGGCTGGTATTTTGTAAAAACGCCTCCCCATAACCTCTCCATGCCTGGTGTTACATTTGTATGCACAACAGGTGTAATGCCCGAAATCTTTATGTCATGTACAGTACCCCCCTACCGTTCTTTAAATCAGTTTTCTATGAAAAGAAAATTATTTCCTTATATTAGCCTAAGTAACATTCATTTCCAATCAAAATCAAACTCTATATCTTAAAGTAATTAACTTAACTAGATTTCCTTTCACAAGTTTCTATTAAGAAACATGATGCAATATATTATTTAGTTTACCCAAACATAGTCTTTGCGCCAAATCCCAGCTGTGTTAACAAGTGATCAAAATTTCTCTCGTGTAGTATTTGAAATCAAATTCATTAGCTTAAAGAGTAACACTTTTTCTAAACCAAAATTAATTCTGTATACGTTAGTAAAAATTTCATATCTCAATAATCAATAATTATAATAATCAAATGTAAGAAAATTCGTAGTGAGTCACCCTTAGAGACGCTACCCTGCCCCCGCGGACTCTATTATTTAACTAGTTGGCGTCTCTTCTCCCTACTGACCAGGTCTGTGTTGAGTGTTACGTAAACATCTCTTAAAATTTGCTAAATCCTTAATCATTCAGTGTTTTCATGTATTCAATAATCTTCCCTTTGAATATGTAAAATCATTTAAAGCCTTTTTAAGTCTGATTATTAATTAATAATAGTAATTCTTCCATTTATTATGGGGCGGCATCTCAGACCGCATGGGCCCTCTTTCCTCCCTGCCGACCAGGTTCCACCTCAGTGCCACACAAACACATATTCACACACACACTCACATTGGTTTCCCCATTAGATGTTTGTCTCATTAGTTAGAGTATTATTAGGAACGATATTGTATTATTTTGATCATGTGTTGTGATTAGGAACAAATTTGAATCTGGAAAGTGAAGATTAAGTTATACCGTGTTAAGATCAGGAAAAGATTGGGTTTCGAAATTATTTTGTGTCAAGTAAATGAAATTTAACGTGTGGAGTGGCTAACAGTATTATTGAGGTCTCTGGTACCAAATAAACTGAACGTGTCACTCAATCAAAGTGTGTAACATTATTGAGTTTGTACTCTTTTCTTTTTGTTGTTATTTTTTTATTCTTTTGGCAAATAATAAGTATACAAAAATCAGAAGTTATTTCATTAGTGACATATATCTCCCCCAGTGGTAACCAGAGTGATTCCTTGTGGCTAAGATTTATTACTATCAATACTACAACAATGACCAATGGCCAACTTTCGAAAGGGTTCCTATTTCTCTCAAAATAGGTGGTGGCAGAATAATACCGACCCGCTTAATAGCATCATATATAAACCCCACTGGCAGAAGTATAGTAGGAGAGTGAAAGGTGCCGGGCGGACCAGCTTGCTGTTGTATCAGTGGTGAAATTAGTGTCACAGCCAGTACATGAGTGTGGGTGGAAACCGGGCAAGCCCGGAGGAAAACCACCCGTACTGTTGTTAAGGGGGAGTGAGGCGTCCTTTCCAGGCTTGGGGATTGGGATGACTATAGCAGACTTCCAGGAGGGGGGTACGTATCCGTCACTCCACATCCTATTAAATAATCCTAGGAGGAAGGACAGTGATCCAGAATTTAGGTAACGGATCATCGAGTATGTAATGTTATCTGCCCCTGGGGAAGAGTCATTACATAGGGACAAAACTGAACGCAGTTCCGGTAGAGAGTAAGGGACATTGTAGTTTTCACCCCCACGAGATGAAAAGTCTAGTTGGCGAGCCTCGTCTGCCTCAAACTGGCGACGCACTGCTGGAGATCTCGAGGCCCGGCTGGACACCAAAGAAAAGGTCTCAGCGAGTGTGTTGGCTACCGCCTGGCTGTCAGATACCTTATCCCCGTTGACATGGAGGACCGGAGGCGGGCCTGGAGAGAACTTTCCTGCTATCTTCCGCACGCGCTTGAATACCTGCGACATAGGTGTCTGCACGTTTAATGTGGAGACAAAAGATGCAAGGGACTTACGGCGAGCATCCTTGAGGACTCGACGAGCCTTAGCTCTAGCCAGTCTGTATTGTCCCCGGAAAAATTCGGTTTTGTGTCGACGGTACCTACCAAAAGCTCGTCGACGCTCTGTCACTGCCTGTCTACACTCATCAGACCACCAGGGGACCGGTCGGCGGTTGGTAAACCCTGTGGTCTGAGGGATGGAAAGCTCACCAGCTCGCTGGAGTATAGATGTAAAATACTCGACAGCGCTGTCTATGTCTAGGAACTCATCAACCTCGCAGTCAACTATGGCAAGTTGTTTAAAAAGTCCCCAGTCAGCGCGGTCCAGCCACCAGCGGGGAACACGGGGTAAGGGGAGGACGTCGGGAGAAGACAGGAGTATAGGGTAGTGGTCACTCCCACAAAGATTTCCTGTGACGCTCCATGTGAAATCAAGTAGGGTGTCAGGAGAACACAATGATAAATCTAGGGCCGAGGTGGTGTCTGTCTGGATGTGGTAGCGTGTATGGTCACCGGTGTTAAAGATACCTAGATCTAAGGCTTCAACCACAGTGGCAATAAGTGTATCTCCCCACAGGGTGTACCGACCATTAAAATTTCCTAAAACAATAAACGTAGAAGGCAATTGCTGGACTAGGGAAACGAAGTCCTCTCTGTCTACTGGAGAATTGGGAGGGAGGTATAAAGAGCAGACAGTGTAAGTTCTCCTGAGGTGGAGCTGGACAGCCACCAGCTGCAGGGGAGAGACAATATTAAGAGAGGTAAAAGCAATGCCTCGTGAGTTATCTAAGAAAATTACTGTTCCACCACGATGGCCTTGCGCGCGATCATGAGGAGAGTAAAAGCCAGAGTAACCCCTGGGTGGAGGATGGGAGGACGAACCAATCATAGTCTCCTGCAGACAGACACAGACCGGCTGGTGTCCCCGTAGGAGTAGACTGAGTTCCTCCCAATTCCCTCTCAACCCACGAAGGTTCCACTGTAAAATATTAAAAATATTAAAATTAACGGTGCCTGGGGAGGCCCCTAGAGAAGGCCCTCCCAACACCAGTATCCCGACACAGGGGCGGGAGTAACGGCCAGAGCCGTCACCGGGGCAGGAGTGTTGGTCGAAGTCAACACCGAGGTGGGAGTGACGGTCGGAGCCGACACCAGGGGAGGAGTGACGACCGGGGCTGACACCGGGGTGGGAGTGACTGCCGGAGCCGACATCGGGGTGGGAGTGACGGTCGGAGCCGACACCGGGGTGGGAGTGACGGCCGGAGCCGACACCGGGGTGGGAGTGACGGCCGGAGCTGACACCGGAATGGGAGTGACGGCCAGAGCCGACACCGGGGAGATAGTGACGGCCAGAGCCGACACCGGAGTAGGAGTGACGGCCGAAGCCGACACTGGGGTAGAAGTGACGGCCGGAGCCGACACTGGTGGGGGCCTTCGAGGCCCACCAGAGGGTAGAGAGGATCGTGCCTTAGGAAGGGGCACCTCCTCGAGGGAGTCCTCACTTCTGCTACGCTTATGGTGTGATGGCGTAGCAGTAGGGGCCTGAGTGAGTTCCTCTGACACCTCCATAGAGGTAGAGGGCAGAGCAACAGGAGCAACAGCATTTGTATGGGAATAATTTTGTGGCTTAGCCACTTGGAACACTGTAGCAGTCGTATTGCGGAGTTGACGTCTATTACTAAGAGAGGAAAGCATAGTTGCATAAGTCACTCCTGGACGTATATGCGCAGTAAGAACTCTACGCTTTGCCTCGGCAAAATCAATTTTCTCCGTGGTCCTGATGGAGAGTACTTCCCTCTCAAATCTTTAACGGTCGCAGTCTTTTGAGTAAGCTGGGTGAGGTCCGTGGCAGTTAAAACAGGAGACAGGACCAGGGCAGGTCGTGCCATCGTGATCCGTCGTACCACAGGACGAGCACACCTCTGGGAGGCAATCTTGCAACAAACGGCAGGAACGATTGACATGTCCGAATTCCTGACAGTGATAGCATCGCCTAGGGGACGGTATGCTTTGACTGGGAGGCGGAGCCACGCCAGTTTGACAACTTCAGGCAGTTTAAGTCGGTCGAAAGTGAAAAAGAGGGTAGGGGTGGGAACAAGAACTCCAACTTTCCTTTGTAGACGATCAACTCCTACAACACCCTGATCACTCAGTTCGTGTAGAAGCTTTTCGTTTGAGTAGCGCATGACGTCACGAGAAAAGATGACCACCTTACACTGGTTGAGGGTAGCGTGTGGAGTACACGCTACCTGCGTTCCAGGGACAGAGAAGATCGCTCTGAGGCGACCACTCTCTTCCGGAGACGACACCTCCACCAGGAGACTACCGTCCCTTTGGAAGGAGACCTTAGACTCGCGTCCACAAACTTTAATGAGTGCTCGATGTACGTCAAATATGTCAAGATCCATAATAGACACACCATCAAAAGACTTGATAACAAGGAACTGTTCGTAATATGCCGGCTCGAAAGTACCTGGTAGAGTCTGAATGAGAGGGCCTGAAAAGTCCTTCTGTGCGTTAACGCGTCTTTGTTTTATAGGCTTATAATTAAAAATTTCTCGGTTCGAATCTGTAGAATTCAAAGCGGAGGGGACAGTGGTCCCAGTTGCACCACCCGTGGCCCGGAAAGGCTCAAGGGTGGCGATAAGGGAAGATCGAGAAGAAGCAGCCAGGGACGAGCGGGGGTCGGGGAGAGAGCTTGGTCGCGAGAGTGGTGGTGAAGATGCCATAAAATATTCAGAAAACATTCGCTTCCCCACCCCCCCACCCACCACGGAGCCCAACAAGGGAGGGATGTATGTTGAGGCACGACGGCTCCCAACAGCCCTAGGGGTAGTGGGGGAAGTATACGCAGCCACTGCCTGGAGTGAGGTGGCAGCCGCGGGACCGTTGCAGTGCCCACCAGACAGCAGCCGCTTGACCCTAGCCAACGCATGACCAGCCGATTTATCCAGCGGGGCCACACTGGACCACCCGTCTTACCCCAACTCCCCCACCAAAGGAGTGTGTTGTCCACCGCAGGGAACTACTTCCTGCCCCGCAGGAGTGGACTCAACTCCCAGATGAGGGAGCGCGGGGAGTATACAGGACGCCACGCACGGCAAACACGCTGGGAGGCTTAGTCCTGCCCTAGATGTATACGGGTAAGGACGAGCAACATCACCGGTAGGCCCCCTCTACTAGTGATGAAGGGGGAGTGCTTGGTCCACGAGGCCGACAGACACTAACCCTACAGAGACGGACAGGGCCCCACAGGAGGGGGCGCCGCCGACCACGCTTCAAGCCCCGCCACCACATCAAGGTGACTCCCCACGGCGGGGTCCAATCTGTGGAACACCATCTCTCCTCCACTAAACCTCATCTTCTCTTCCTAACTAAGTCTTCCTAAGTCTGTGACTACTGATAGCAGCCCCTTCTCTGTTCCCTCCTACTTTCCCTATCCACATTTTCATTCCAAAACTGGCTGTTGCGTATATGTGCATAACGACATTAGTTGCTCTCGTGCCCATAATCTTGAATCTTCAGAATTTTCTACCATCTGCCTAATACTTCAATGTCACTCTCTAACTAAATACATCTGTGCTGTATATCTCTCACCTAATTCCTCTTACTATGTAACATTCTTTGACTATTTGACTTCCAAAGTGGAGTACTGTCGTGACCATATATGTGTTGAAGGGGAAGATACATATTATGTGGAGGTGGAAGATATATGTGGATGTGTGGAAAGTGGAAATAAGGGTTCAGAGATGTAAGTCAGAGGTAGCTAGGTGACCGAGGTCAAAAGTCCAGGTGTCGCGGTCAAGAGGGTAAAAATAATGAGGTCAAGAGATGCAGCAGGTGTCAGCTGTGTCGCTGACCAACCCAGGTGTTCCAGACGCTCAAATATCCAGGTAAATTAAGGGATTAGGTGAGATTAAAGGAGCTTGTAGCGACCATTAGTTCGGGCGAAGCAATAAAAATCTGCCGGCTTCCTTTGTAAAGTATATGGCCTAGTATAAACCCATTAAGGTAATCCCTAGACGTTAAATAGATGTACAACAACTTCCCAGTAGAATGGAATGGAAACTCACCTTTATATAAAATGTAGAATTTTAAGGGAAACTAACCTTTATAGAATTTTAAGGCAAAATAGCCTTAACAGATGTTGGGGCCTCCCCAAATATTGTCTCTGTTGAGAATTGGTAACTATTTAGTTTTTGAGGAATATATACAACTGTAGAAAACTTAGAGACTCACTTCATTCAGCGACTTCTAACTTGGAAGTTTCAACCAGCTCTCAGCTCAAAATGGAGTTTCTGGTGGGGGTAAGTAAAGACTCTTTCTGACATGCAGTCTTAATTAAACAGCTGATAGGATGTTAAGATAAGGATATTATTTTATGTAGGATTTGTGATGTATGATATGTTTTTGTTCCACGATTATGAATATTATTATGTTTTTGCTCCACGATTATGAATATTCTTATAGCTCCTAAAGAAATTATTTCAAGTGCCTGATTATATGTATATGTTATAGGATGATGTTTGTTATACGAAGAAAAAAGCAATGAAAAATTGTTGAATTAATTAATTATATATAGAAAATCAAACAGTATTCTGTACCCCGTGACCAGTTTTAGTTTTTAACAGAACACGAAAAACGTTGCAATAAGTAGCAACGAAAGTACACCCTATCTCACTTTCCTTATGCTGAAATCTTCATTCAAGGGGATTTTAATGTTCATCACCAGCTTTGACTTTCATCCTCTTTCACTGACCAATCTGGTGAACAAACCTTAAACTTTGCTATCCTCCATGACCTAGAGCAGCTGGTGCAGTTCCTTACCCGTATCCCTGACCGCCTTGGAGACACGCCCAACATTCTTGATCTTTTCCTAACTTTCAACCTTTCATCTTACTCTATCAAATTTTCTTCTCCGTTGGGCTCCTACGCCTAAGCGTAGATGCTTCTGGCCATTCATTGCATATTTTGTGTAATGATTATTGCTTCCGATATGCAATACTTTACATTCATCAACATTAAATTTCATTTGCCACTCTCCTGATTAACTGACTAAGATGCTGAGGTTGAATTGAAGTTGTAATTTTTCTGTGGTTGTAGTTACTCTACCCATGATTTTCGTATCGTAGACAAATTTTGATATCCTACAGGTGAGGCCTTTATCCATATCATTGACATAAATTTGAAAAAGAATGGGGTCATGTGCTGGTCCTTGTGGCACACCGCTTATAATGTCTCGCCAGTTAGATGATTTACCATTTATGACAAAGCACTGTTATTTCTCGGAAAGTCTCAGCTATGCCATATGACTAATTTCTTTAGTAATCGTTTATGCGGTTTTTGAAAATTAAGATAAATTACATCTACCGCTTTTGTCTCGTCATAAATGTTGAATACATCGTTATAAAAGTCAAGCAGATTTGTTGAAAACGAATATTTGTTACGAAAGCCATGTTGAATATTATTAATCAGAATATTTTCTTCTAAAAAACTTACTAGTATATATATAACGTATTATAATTTACATTTACTTACCAACTGCGGATGTGAGGCTGAATAGTCTGTAGTTATTCGATAGAGTTTCATTTTCCTTTTATTTGTAACATTTGCCGATTTCCAAATATCTGGGATTCTTCCAGAATTTAAGGATTTATTGAATAGTTTTATAAGAAGTTTACTAATTTCATACTTTGTATCTTTTAAAACTATCGGTGCTATACAGTTAGGATCAAAACTTTTGTTTACCTTAATTTTATCAAATGTTATAGTTAGAGTCCTCAGTAAAGTCACAATCGCATAAAAAAAATTAAGTTAGGTTGAGCTGGGGTTATTTCTTGGATTTCATAGGTGTCTTCAACGTTAAGAACGGATGCAACGTAATCATTCAGTATTTCGGCTATTTCTAATTTTGTATTTACTTTACTATTTTAATTTTTAATTTTCAAAGCGAAATGGGCCAATATTTGTTGATAACTTTTTTTTATCATGAACGTATTGTAAAATTTTTTGGCGTTGGATTTAGTTTTATTTGCAATTTGTATTTAGAGATTTTTTTGTATTTCGTCTAATAATGATGTTTGCCTTGTATCTTAGTCTTTCGTATTCGATCTCATCGTTTTGTGATTGTAAATATTTACTGTAAGCGCATTTTTTATGCTATAATCTTGAATCAGTTTGGCTGTTCCACGATTTGGTTTTGTTATTTTGCGTGGACGTCTTTTACAAACTGGAATGCATAACATAACTACCCCATTTAAGATGTTATATAATTCTGTCTATGATCTATTTATTTTATCGGTTTCGTCCTCTACTACGCTCCAATTAGTCTCTGTCAATATTTTCCTTAATGATAGACGCAACGGACGGAGGAATGAGTGAGTGAGGAGAGTGCAGGTCCCGTGTTATATCGTGTTTTTTGGTACCTCGAGGCCCTTGTTTTGCAACAAAGTGATACTATACTTAGTATAAACACCCGAGGGATAAGTTGTGATAACTGGGAAGACTAAGTATAACGATGTTCAGGAGAAATAACCACGAAAAAAGTGATCCAGTGTGACCAGTCAAGGAATGGCAGGCGCACAGGATGTAAACAACACCGACACGGGTCACTGCAGCACGTGTGGCCGGGACACGGATATGAAATTTACAATCCAGTGTGAAGAGTGTAAGAGCTAGATCCACTACACGTGCAGTGCATTACCCCATGTACTTACTATTGTGCCTTGCTAAAACGAAACGTAAGTACAATTGTGAAAAGTGCAGTTTCGATAAATATGCTGACCCCGAGTGGATGGCCGAGGCGAGTGAGGCCACAGATAGGATGAAGAAGGAGCAGGCTTCACAATCTACTCTTGACCATGACGACACTGATCTCAGGAACTCACAAATCCCAGCAGAGACTCCAGCACCCCCTGCCCCAGCAGAGACGCCAGCACGCCAGGCACCCACACACATAGAACAGGATGCAGTGCCGCCTACAAACGACCAGGCCACACCGACCCACCATGCACAAGGTGGCTTCCCAGGCAACACCCCAGAAGACATGGACCTCAGCCTGGTACAGCAGACCCAGGAGCAGTCTACACCCATGCACGTTGGAGTCACAGCAGAGCCTGTAAGTACCATGACAGTGAACCAAGGTAACCATCATTCACAGCCACCCAGCACGGAGGAGCCTCGTCCGGCTGCCACAAACCCAATACGGGTATGTAGGTTCTACAGACGAGGACGCTGCAAATATGATTTCAGTGGGAAGGGCTGCAAGTTAAGCCATCCCAAACCATGCCAGAAATTTGTAAGCCATGGCCCTAGAGACGAGCGGGGTTGTAGGCTAGGAAGGAACTGCTCTAGCTATCACCCTGTGTTATGCCATAAGGCAGTGCAGAAACAAGAATGTTTCAATAAGGATTGCAAGTTCACCCATATAAGAAGAACTAAACGGCAGCAGACTGCGAATCACAACCCTACTGAAACAGAACAAGCTGCCTTCAGAACAGCGAACACACCGGCAGTTTCTCAAAACCAATCAAATGGGAACCTAAACAGCAATTATTAGAAATGTTCATCGAGCTAAAAATACACATAGCAAACATAAACAAAGTTGTGGAGGCTCAGAGACTTGCGCTCTAAAACCTAACGAAGCCACCAACAGAGTCACCCCGCACAAGTACTCCCAGCAGCAGTGGCACCCATGAACCCAGTCTGGATCTGGCCCAGGATCGGGGTACACTAGTGGAGAAACTCCTAGTGGGCAATATTCAAGGTCTTTACCCGAAAACAATCCAAAGGAAGCTACCATTTCTTAGAGAACTAGCCCGGGAGGAGGACTTTATGTTTATTGCCCTCACCGAAACCTACCTATCTGAAGGAGGCAAAGAGGCAGAAATCAACATTTCAAACTACACCTCTTTCCGGACAGATAGGAAAGAAAGAACCCATGGAGGCACAATAATATACCTGAGGGACGACATTGTTCTAAATGCAAAACCACTCTTGTCGTACTCAGACGGCCAAATAGAACTCCAGGCGATCCACATTCAGCCACGCAACATGGTGCTTATAAACTGCTACCGCCCACCGAGCAGCTGCCCCAAGAATTTCAGCAGTGCCATGGAGGCCCTAAGTCACCTGCTGGACTCCGTATCAATCCCAACACCTGACATCATCCTCACTGGGGACTTCAACTTTCCCTTCTTAAAGTGCCCCGAAGTAATTTTAACTGGCTGCACGCTTGCCAATAAGTCTCAAGCTGACTTACTCTTAGATATAGCAAACTCCACATTCCTTATTCAGGTAATAACTGAACCAACCAGGGCCAACAACATTCTTGACCTGCTCTTCACCAACAACAGTGATGCAATCAATAGCATTTCTGCTGAAAAGACTATTTTCTCTGATCACAATCTCCTCAGGATACACACAAACTACAATAAATCAACACTACCTCCTGAAGTGACCAAACCTACAGAGAAGAACCCATTCTCCAGTCTCAACTTTTTCAGCAGTCAAGTTAACTGGGAGCTCATAAATGCTCAGCTGAGGGACACTGACTGGGAGTCAGTACTTCATGACGATGACCCCGAGGCTATGCTGGACAGCCTATTCACCACCATCCGAAGGGCTTGTGAAGGAAATGTCCCAGTGAAGAGAAGGCAAGGTTTCAGAAGAAGTGACATTCTAAGGGAGCAGAAAATACTGATGAAGAGACGGGCCACCTTAAATCAGGCAGTGCACAACATAAAGGTCAACCCTAAGTTCTTCAAATACTGCAAAATGTTTTCCAAAACGCAAGTAAGAGTTGGGCCACTTCAAGCAGAAAACGGGGAAATGTCAAGGAATCCCAATGTAACATGCCATATTCTATCCCAGCAATACACGAAAGTCTTCTCACAGCCTAAAACTACGAAGATAGTGCGTGACCCCAGCGAATTCTTCAAGGAGCACCACCACAACCTTGCCAACATTACCTTCACCACAACTGACCTACAGAGAGTCATCAGCGAACTTAAGATGCACTCTGCTGCTGGACCTGATGGTGTGCCGTCCATCCTCTTGCTGAAATGCAAAAAGGCACTGGCAAATCGCCTCTACAAGCTCTGGCGCTGCTCTCTGGACACCGGTACCATCCCAACCATATTAAAGGAGACTGTAATCTCTCCAATCAACAAAGGGGGAGACGGAAGCCAAGCAAAAAACTATACACCTGTGGCCTTCACCTCCCACCTCGTAAAAACATTTGAAAACATAATTAGGGATGGAATCGTCACCTACTTAGAAGAAAATTACCCCATGAGCAGCTCCCAGCATGGGTTCCGCAAAGGAAGGTCGTGCCTCTCCAACCTGCTGGCCCACCATGAATGGCTGCTCCAAGGACTTGCTAAAGGAGGAAATGTGGACGTAGTGTACCTGGATTTCGCCAGTCGATCACAGCATCCTCTTCCACAAGCTGAAGGCCATGAGGATAACAGGGAAGCTGGGTGTGTGGCTGCACAGCTTCCTTACACACAGGAAACAGGCAGTCGCTGTTGATGGCCACACATCTTAGCAAGAAGTCACCAGTGGCGTCCCACAGGGTCAGTCCTCGGCCCTCTGCTCTTCCTGGTTCTGATGGCTGTCATAGAGGAAGTGGTCGATGGCTCCTTTCTGTCATCCTTTGCCGATGATACCACCCTCAGCCATAGGATTAGTGAGGAGAGGGATGTTGTGCAACTACAGGTAAACATTCAGAAGATATTCAAATGGGCCGAAACAAACAACATTAAATTTAACGAGGAGAAATTTGAAGCACTGAGACTGGGGCCCAATACCGAGCTAAAAGACTCCACCAACCTATATACAAGGGGACAGCAAGCAATCCCACTAAGTCGTGTCGTCAAGTGTCTTGGTGTCCACATGAATGACGACGCCACCTTCCAGCACCACATCAAAGAAACAGCCAAAAAAGCCAGACGGATGGTCGGCTGGGTCCTTCGAACCTTCAAGTCAAGGAAGCAAGAGGTCATGCTGGCACTGTGGAAGGCCCTTTCATACAACCAGTACTCGACTACTGCAGCCAGCTCTGGTCACCCCACAAAAAGGGTGACATACAGAGAGCCTTCACCAGGACAATAAAAGGCATGAGAGGGTTCAACTACTGGCAGCGTTTGCAAAAACTGGGGCTATACTCTCAACAGAGAAGAGAGAGATATAGGATCATATGTTTGTGGAAGATATTGGAGAAGCAGGTACCTGACCCCACACCCAAGCTACTGAAGGCTAAGGCAAGTGAGCGCACCGGTCGCTTATGCGAGAGAAGGGCACCACCACTGCTCTTCAACAACCCAAGTGAGAATCAAGAATCTCTTCGCCTCCAGTCTTTCACAGTGACTCTAGACTCTTCAACGTGCTCCCTAAACGTGTCATAGACACCATAGGCTGCTCGGTCATCAGATTCAAGAAAGAACTGGACAACTTCCTGCAAGCGCTGCCAGATGAGCCTCCTGTGCCAGGCTATACAGCTTACTGCAGGGCAGCCTCAAACTCTGTGCCGGACAAGATGGCTCTCCTGAAGGAAGACTCTCGGACCGGCAGCAGCGGTGGACCACCACAGCTGTGAGGAAGACCCTCTAAATTCGACTAAGTAAATTAAGTAAGATAGTAAGTAATTTTTCAGTTTCCTTTGCCATATATGTAGATAAGTTTGTCACTCACGTTTTCTTTGTAAACTTCGAGGTTTATACTATATGAGACAATATTATGATCGCTGCTGCCTAATTCATGGCCAGTATTAACGTTACTTACAGGAATGTCGTTTGTTGAAAATATAAGGTCTAGTATATTGTCACTTCTGATAGGTTTATTAACGTGTTGACTTAAGTCATTCTCTAACTAATTATTGTATAAATCGTGATCCATATTTGATTTTAGAGGATTTTCTCATGAGGTTACTGGAAGATTTAAGTCTCCATAATTGACGCTTTCAAATGAATTACTTACTTCAGTTATCTGATCGTATAATTTCCTATCGCTAGTAATGTCTGCTAGTGGTATATACATGGCTACGATAATAAGTTTTTAAAAATGTGTATTTAGTTTTAGAAATGTAACATTTCCGCTGACTATATTTTCGATTTGCAAGACTGTCGAGTTAAAAGTGGGTAAAAAGACTCTGATGTTTGAAGTGACATGAATTTATTTCTTCAGTTCATCGTGTTTTTTTCCCCAAGACACAGTCAGGTTAATACAATTAGCGTCAGAAGCAGATAGACAGAATAAAGCCAAGTCTAGTCGGAAATTAATCTGTGGACCGGTGTCGACAGTCACGCGCGGAGCCTCTTAATAAGCAGATGTCACTCTGTGGGGCTCCCACTTATTTCCCTGTTGTATATTTCCCTAGTGCTATAGAACTATTTTAAGGAAGAAGTCTATTCAACTTCCTTGAGCATAGCGGGAAAGGGGATTGATACATTACAGACAATGGGAACAAGAGACACGCTACACACACCGCATTGGATATTACATGTTACCATACAAAACTTCAACCTGTGCCTGCAGTAGAAGAAACATCAACATGGTGGCACCATTACCTATATATTAACCGACAAACTTTGGGTCCCACTAAAACAAACAATAATGATAGCAATATTAATAATAATAATAATAATAATAATAATAATAATAATAATAACGATACTAATGATAATGATAACAATAGTAATAAAAATTATGATAATGATTACGTTAATAATAATCATAATGATAATAACAATACTACTACTACTAATAATAATAATAATAATGATAATGATAATGATAATGATAGTGATAATTATAATCATAATAATAATAATAATAATAATAATAACGATCATAATTACAATGTGGGAGTGTGTGTCGCCAATGGTGGGCAAGTGTGTTGCCGATGGCGGGCGACCGTGTCGCTAATGGCGGACGACCATGTCGCTAATGGCCGAGGACCGTGTCGTCAATAGTGGACGACCGTGTCGCCAATAGTGGACTGAGTCGCCAATGAACGTCGCCAATGGTCATCACAGGCTAATGCGTCGCTGAAGGAGGACGTTTGCCTAAAGCGTCGCCAATGAACGTCGCCGGTAGGGCGTACGTCAAAGGAGGACACCA
>JAPQNM010000005.1:2366426-2373926 GCA_029783475.1 Metacarcinus magister
AGCAACAGGTACACACCTTCTCCTTACTTTTTCTTTTATATTATTGCTTACAAAGTTTTTTTTTCCATCAATAATAGAATTTCAATTAATGTTAATAAATACCTCCGGCATGACTCTGGGCAAGAATATGATGGGCACTTGTTTTATAAGACGAAGATTCATGATATCTTCTATGATTCGTATCGCTCAGAGCAAGTAAAGTTGATCCAGGGCTTTTTAACCTTTATACGTACTATACTGCGCCTCCATGCCAAACTACATGGTATTGCTTCCTCTTCAGGCTAACTTTGACTGTAGGGAGGGAGGGAGTGGGGAGGAGGCTTCCATTTTGCTCTAAAATGTAGATACAATAGTAGTAGAGTGTAGCCACAGGGACAGCCTTGTCTTCCTTGTTCTTCGTTTGTACTCTTTTTTTGCAATCACTCCATTACGCACAGACACATGGATCTCTGACACGAAAGCAATAGTAATTCCATGAAAAATCGAACAATGCAGCCAGTCTCAATCTTCCTAATCACCAGAGACATGATATCAGAAGCTACTCCCGTTTGGTAGACTGAAGGTTTGTACCGGAACAACAGCACAGCGTATAGAAATACGTTTATGATCGAAGGAGACAATCTAACAGAAAAGTTAATAGAATAAGTTGAAAGGTAAGATATAAAAGAAAAAAATAAAGTGATTGCCATATCAACAAGATGATCGGTAGAAATTTGAGGGCCACGATAGAATGGTGATAGCCAACGCTTGTGGTGAAAGCTGAAGTATAAGTTAACAAATAAAAAGATAGTGCAAAAGGAGAATAAATCAAGATTTACTTGATTGTTAAAGTCAGTGAAAAGAAAATTATACAACACTAATACATATTTAGTAATAAATCAACAAATGAAATCAGCCAAATGGTAGGAAACTCTGTTAGTTAATCTCCCTCTACCTCCTCTTTCTCTCTCCCCTCCCAAAGCAAGCAAACTCACCCTCTCCCTTCTTCGCAGCTTTTGTAATAACGGGCGGATGGAATGCGAGAACGATCCGTGTTTGGTGGACGAGAAGGTGTTCAGTCAGATGAAGAAAGAAGATCCGCGACTTTACGGCTGGTCGGTCTTCAACTACTCCATGTTTTGGGGCTGGAAGGCCAAGGAGGGGCTCCTACTGAGAACCGGCACGCTCCAACCAGTTGGCAAGGTAAGGCACGGATAAATTGTGGTGTAAAATATATAGTTTTTATGTCGCAAGAAAATTTCTACAGGGCATCAGAGCCGTGCAGTAGGTATCCTACAGGTGCTATAGGCCAAGACAAACGAAAAAAATATATATAAGTACTTTTTCGGGGAGGCGGTGGTGCAGTGGTCAGCGTTCGGGCATGGGAGCCTAGGGTCCCGGGTTCGAATCCCCGATATCCGCTGACCATTTTTCAATATTTGATATCACCGCCGAGTGTCCTCAGACGGGACTTACAACGTTAATATGCATCTGAGGCAAGTCCATATGTGCCTCCTTAAGCCTACTAGCGCCAACGGTTAATGATATAGAAAAAAAAATATATGGTTTGTCTAATTTGTTCTACACTTTAGATATGCTCAATGGTGTCTTCAATGGTGTCTATCAATGATTAAAAAATGTGATTTGATAATCCACCTGAGATAGTAGCAATAAACGACATAGTTCAGCAAGGGTTAACGAGAGAGCGCTACGCCTCTCACCAAGAAGCTGCCCTGAGCCAGGATCGAACTCGCATTCTTAAGGTAACAAACCGAGCACTGTACCACAGAGCCACCTTGTCAATCGATGAATTTTGGTAACAGCGCCTTCTTCTATCAAACACAAACATTGAAATAATGGAATTGAGACTTATTCATTGCGTCTTATTAAGATATTCATATCTACTTAAAAAGGTTTCACTTATTATACATTCAACGAAAATTACGAAGTCATCGAGCAAGACACAGACTGACAAGTTTTGATTGACCAGCACAGGCAAGAGTCCCATAACCCGTGTGCTAGCTGGGGCAAAAGATGACCCTTGTATTTATTTTGCCCCTTGCTACTTTGAGATCAGTTTCTCAGTATTAGTCACTACAACTCTCTTTCTACATTCTGAGTAAAATATGCCAGGTATACACATCATAGAAATGGTTTCATTAGTAAAATCCATGAAAACATTACAAGTACGATACACACAATTTAACTGGTGAGCAAACACAGCAGCATTGTTAGAATATAACCTTACGAGTGCACTGGACACATTCATGTTTCATAACAAGTACGCAGGAAGCATTCTCTTCTATGTAACCCGCACTGATCATCACATCACACCTGTAAACTTTGCTGAGTGTTGTGTAACAGAACTTACAAAAAAGGGATATTAATGTATCAAGGAATATGTTATTCCAGTTTATTTCATTATTATGATCAAAACAATACTGTGATATATAGCACTAAATGGATCACTTTGATGAGTGTATCGTTGGTATAGCTCACACATAATTAATTAAGCGATTTTTTTCAGTTTATTGTAATAAATCAATTAGTGTAATAGTGTAATAGTAATATTCATGGTGAATTTCAAATTAATGTAATAAAAATAACATTTAAATGACTATGATGAATTGTAAAACAATGAAATTTTTATTGAAATTAACACAGTGATGTTAACTTTTGCACCAGTAAAGCGGGAAGAACAGGAATGAAAGTGTGTCGAAAATTTTATGCCGAGGAAGATGTGCGAGTACTGGAGTTGGGTTGAGGTGAAGGCATACTGTTTCCAAGCTTAGAAGAAAAGTAACCATGAAAGTTACGGCACAACGACAATCGGGTAAAGCGGGTTTTTCAGGGTTGGGGGTGGGTGGGGGGAGAATTAATAGAAGTCAGCTCTTAGAAATTATTAAAATCCTAATAAGAAAAGGAAAACTAGAAAACTTCCAACAATAGAACTTCGTTGTTCCCAATGTGTCAACATATTCCATTTTTGGTAATTCCAGACTAAGTAAAGGTTGAGAAAAGGAGAAAAAAAAACAGACTGTTCAAGAGTTACCAAAAAAAAGAACGAATATGTAAGGATTGTAAGTATTTCTTGCACAAGTGAGACAGGCAAATTAGGAGTGATAATGAAGGAATTCAAGGGTTCTTGGCATATAGAGAAACACTGTTGGGGTATTCTTGATTATATTGTAGAACTAGGCTCCAGACTGATATCTGTAGAGCAGTTTAAATTATGCAAATTATAATTTATTTTTTCTTAGTGGTATATTCCTGAATTGGTTGCAAACTTAGTCTCTACTGGAGCCTGTGGATTTTACCCCAGAGACTCCTTACAGACTGTGAGATATTTTTTATTTTTCGACCTCAATATGGCCTTCTGGAGAACAGTCACAGATTTGCAGGTACTATGTTATGAACTTCAATTTTGTATAAAAACAAAGAAGCGAAAGCATTCCTCTCCAAGGACGAAACGATGCTTTAAGTCACCGACGCAGTGTTGTATCTTTATCTTTTTTCTACCGCTATTTTCATGCTGACTGCTCTTCTGAACATGCTAACTGCATGCCACCACCCATGCCGCAGTCTCGCTGCACAAGTCATTATACTTATTTTCATCCCTCTTCTGTCCGTCTTTCAATTGCAAAAATTAACCAGTATCTTCACTCTTTCATTTCATATACTGGTAAGCTCTGGAACTCTCTTCCTTTGTCTGTTTCTCCACCTGCCTATGACTTGAACTCTTTCAAAAGAGGAGTGTCAAGACACCTCTCACGTTGAATTGGACCTCCACCTCCTGCCTCTATTTCTCTTACTTTCCTCTTTACAGGGTCTGGCGACAAGCTGGATTTTTTTTTTTTACCTCTTTTTGTTTGCCCCTGGCCGGTACCTCTTTGATGTAAGAAGAAAAAAACAACCATATCCTAGGACGTCACAGTCTGTTCCAGCACTGTTTTATTGCATCTCAGCTATCATCAATAACGTCATCGTTGAAACAATTAGTTTTTTTTAAAGAAATAGTTCACACATTCAGGTTGCGCTGATTCACACATTGATGACGTCATGGACTGGCAATACGTGTGTACTGTTACCAGACACGCAGAGTTCATCACAGTCTTCACCACCACCACACATTCCATCACTGCTACCTCACATCAGCTATCCATAACGTTGTCATGCGCATCTCAACCGTTGTTACGATTGCTTTTCCGAAGGAATAATTAACATATATTTGACACAAAGGTGTAGATAAAGGGTAAGTATTGACGTTATGAACTGGTAATACTAGGCCTGCTGAGCGCGCTGCGATTGGTTCTAATATCTCAGATAGGATGTAGTGTTTCAGACCTCAGGAATACGCTACCGGGAACAGGTATTCCCATGGTATTGACTAGCTGATAACAAAGTATTGATTGTGTCTAGTTATCTATCTTACTGGTCAACGTAATGAAAAAAAAACATTGAATCTTTTCAGATTGTTTCAAACAAACTTAACATAACATAAGAGGGGAAAATTATAATCACGAGCTTAAGACTTACTCTAAGAGGCTAAGAGGAAGGAAATATAACCACGAGCCTATAATATAGTCTGTGAGCGGACACAACGTTTACAGTAAATTCACGCCCAAACAGTATAACTGCCTAAAACAAACTTGTATTGTTTATAACATTTTCATATTACCCAAATGATGAAACATACATTATTGTTCCTTAATTAATATGATGGCATATTCACATAGTCTGACTTGAAGAAGATATAGAACAAAAACTATATAATACAAAAAAAAAAATGCCTATAGACATTCAAATACATTTTAAAAGAGAATTAATCCTATATACTTGAAGTCTGTGATCCGGCCCTGTTAATTGTTATAATTTTTTCTTTGGCTGAGCGAAGGATAGTTGCATAGTCTAGCAATCATAGGATTAGTATCCATGCCTCTATTCCATATCTGTTGATGTGAACCCTCTTGTAAGACTACAAGGAAATATACCAACAATGCTAATAATTCGATAAAGATTCAATAATAATTAAATAATCAGGAGTCAACAATATATATTTTCTTTTAGTAACTAATCAAGTTACTTTACATATTACAAAGGCCAATCTCTTAGTAGTAATCACTATATTCTACTCCCGACAACCAGTGCAGTGCAGACGACCCCCGCGAAGTTGACTTCAGCCATAACTGACGAGTCTGAAGAAAACTCTATAGTATCGCAACCCAAACTGGGTTGGCTTCTCCTCTCCCTTCAGGAGGTAATGTCTGATCAGCTTGGGATCTTATGAGTGTGAGTACTCTGCGTTAAAGACTGTGCTTTATTCGCGGTGATCGTCTGTGGTGACGTAGGTGGTTGTTGTAGTTACCATATTACCATGACTTACTATCTAGGTAACTTATCCTACGAGAATCTTCAGATTAGCTAAATACTGTTTCATTAAACTTCATGCATTACACTTGAATATCGTTCATAGCGATCTAGTTCCTCGTCCTTCTTTATGTTTGGGTAATGAAAGGGATTCGTCTTTTTTGGCATGTGTTCGCCTATCATCTTTCCATTAGCACTGTATTACACTAATTATTCTTAATTTTCAGAGGGTGAGGTGCCCTTTCATCCTCTTTATAGGTTAGTGATTTAAAAGGTTGGTGCCCTATTTGGGTCAAGGGGTGCCCTACACCTCATCCCAGCCACATAGCCGGCGGGGGAAAAAAGCCTCATTAATCCTCCTCACTATCCCTTCGTTCGCTATTCCTTTCTATGTCCCTTTGTATGTTTTCCTCTGTTCCCTGTATTCGTGTGTGTCTATCATTGTGTTTTTGATGTTTTAAATCATTGTCACGGGTACCACAGGTACCACATATATATCATGCCTAGCCTTACTTATGTCCTGCCTCGTGCCCCAAACAAACCAGATGCTACCCATACTGCTGCGACCTGACCCAAAGCGCATCCCTTCGGATTTTGATGCACGGCTGAAATGGGAAGGACTTATCAGTAACGTGCGAGACCAAGGATGGTGCGGCGCCTCCTGGACCTTCTCTACTCTTGATGTCGCCCAAGATAGGTATGCAGTGTAAGCTTCTGTATTACTACAAGTGCTATTACAACAACAACAACAACTACTACTATTACTACTACTACTACTATTACCACTACTACTACTAGTATTACTATAAAAAAAAACTTTTATAATTATGCACAATTTTGGCTTCAATCACCTTTATCTGTCACTGTATCCTGTTTTATCCTGAAGAAAATGTTGAGGAAATACTACAACTACAAGCTATTGTATCTACTAGTTTAGTGTAGCTACTTTTATCGATATCATCAAAGCTTTTAATAAAAACTAACCACTTGGGTAATAAGTAGCCGTTCATCTAGCACTTCGACACGTGTGCATTTACACAACTGATGTGTGTAAGCACTGCACGTACGACTTCTTATAACAAGGTAAAGCGATCGCAAGGTGAAGTGCTTCCCTTTGGTGTTTCAGACAAATGATCCTCACTGGCCGACCACATGTATCACTGGCACCTCAGGAGCTACTGAGCTGTTCGCTCACAAAGATGGGCTGCAAGGGAGGACATATAGACCGTGCCTGGGGTTACATGAGGAGGCATGGGTACGTCTTTGTTTGTTGCCTTGTAAGCCGTTGTGAGTTTCAATAATGATATGTATGCCATTCTTGTATCTGGTGTTATCACTTGTTATTGGTGTTGCTGTTGTCGTCGACTGCTACTGCTACTGGTGCTGCTGCTGTTACAATTTTGGTAAGTGAATGAAGGAGTGAACTTTGGTCTGATGTTCGCAGGGCTATGGAGGAGAGGTGTTACAAGTACACAAGCGGTGTTTCCGGGAAGGTGCCTTCCTGTTACAAGAATAACATGTTCTCAACCTGCAAGGTAACGAACAGACGCCCCCCCCCCTAAACCCACCCACCACCCACACACCCACACACCCACACACCCACACACCAAAATTAAACAAAAAGAAAATTAAACGTCACTGTGAAATTACAATACTTCCACAAATTTTGTTCCATACATGTGTCATAAGGAACTATAGGAAACATACATTAGGCCTTACGTGACAAGAGCATGATGTGTCCTATGTGTGGACCAGGGTTGGAGTAATTACAATTCAAATTCTCAATTACAATTACTTACAAAAATTTTAAATTACAATTATAATTACTTCTGTGAAGTTCATTTACAATTATAATTACAATTACAATTACTGCAAAAGAAAAACAATTTTAATTACAATTACGATTACAAATTCCTAACTTCAGAAAAAAAACAACTTTGGATAAAAAGAAAAAACAATCACCTCACTGTGTGGCAGGTCTAGGAGGTAGTATGTTACATGAGTGGGACCGTGGGCGCGTCTATTTCTCGTATAATACGCGTGTTGTCCACGGGACTGCGGGTTCCCAGATTTCATAATATGTAGACATATGTGCTACCAAGACGTATATACAAGCTATTCAGAGTTTTACTACTACTTTATTTTTTCACAATT
>JAPQNM010000005.1:2377340-2474840 GCA_029783475.1 Metacarcinus magister
AACACCTCCTACTACACTGACCTCGTCACCACTCCCATCGCATAGCACTCACTGTCGTCTCTTCACCTCCGCAGACCAGCAATAACTGACCTCTTAGGTGGCTCTCAAGACCCTGGCCTGGCCTTCATAGTACTCAAACACACCAGGACCTTCCTCCAAAGGACAGGTCAACTCAACAGGATCTGATCCACTTACTCATCTGCAACCTGCACTTTTGGGGCACTAGAGGCTGTGGCACCACAGCCTGCACGACCCCATCAAATTCCCAAGAAGAAGACTCTCACACCAGCAGAAACGAAGTTCCCAAACAGCAAAAAAAACTTCTCCACGCCGCACTTGGCCCACAGCAAAAAACACACAATCTACAGAGAAATTATGAACCCTCTCACAACAACATCGACACAGCTACTTCCGTCCACACTTCCCATTCTCATTTGCCTCCAAACAGTGTTGCCAAGTCATCAATTATACTACATAATATTTACACCACAATATCATCTACCTGGCATCTGGTGAGAAAGTGAGAAAGGGAAACTCTTTGGGACGTTCTGAAAAGTTGGAGGGCAGTTATTGGTAGGAATTCAGGCATTTTATAGAGAGGCAAGTGCATGTGTGAGGGATAACCAAGTGAATAGATGCCACCATAAATTATCATTATTTTTATGATGGGTATATGAGAGAAATTAAAGCTAAATTAGGGAATGTAGGTGCAAGACTGAAGAAAAATTGCATGATTTGGGGGATGGTTGCATGCTTGTTTGCAGAAAGACACAATGTTGTTTACAGAGAATGGTGGATGAATTTTATGGTGTTTGAATGAGAAGGAAGCTAAAAATGAATGATGGAAAAGTAATGAGATGGAGGTGGTTGACTTTAGTACGTCTTAAAGGGTGAATGTACCAGCAGTAGAAAGGTATGAGGTAATTCTAGGAGGAGAGAAAATCGAAAAAATGAAAGAGTTAAGTATTTGGGAACAGTGCTATGCAAACATGGAGAGATGGAAGGAGAAATATGAGAGAGAGCTGCAAAAAGGCAAGTATGTCATATAATCACTTGCATGGATTATGAGAGGAAGGAATGTGTCCATGGAGGTAAAGAAAGGTTTAAGGAACAGTGTGTGGATTGGGAGAGGTGGAGGCTCTTCTGTCATGGCCATTGCCATTCCTTTAGGGGACGTTTCCGGATGAAACGAAGCATCAGAAACTATAGATATATAGATAGAAATAACTATTCATCTCATACTTTTCCCACTATGCATTAATTTGTGAAACACATCCATTGCATATGACAAGTTCTTGGTGTATATGTCAAGAAAAAGAAGCTTACTTAAAAATATCTCCTACAGTGACAGCCATTGCTACCACTCTGTCAGTCAGCTCTTGATGGGAATGGCATTCATCAAGATCCACATCTTAAGTATATTGACCACCCTCTTACTGCATAATTATTGAGAATAGAGCCTTTTCATCTTATGTATTTTTGAATGGGTTCGCAAATTTTTGCTATTGACTCATAAACATTAGCGAATCTAGCATGTACTAGACCCGTGCAGTCCAAACCTCCTCCCTGCCTCTATCCAACCGACTCCACTTTCTAAGACATCAATAACGTCTATTTATTCAGATAGGGTCAGCACCTCCTTTTTCTTCTTGGTAAAGGCCTGAAGAAACTTCATGCCAGATCATTAAGCAGACACACGAATTGATTTTAAGTGGTGTCTGTACTTATTTTCCAAATCTAAATTTTCTTGGCAATACGTAATGTGTCGTTTAGTCTGAAGCCTTCCTGATAATGTAATGTATGCACAGCGGGTCAATTTTTACAAAAGTACATCAATACAAGTTTGCCTTAAATGGATGTTTTTCTGATCTAATGTTATGTTACGATAATATAGCTATGATGCATCAATGAATGATGTTTGCTTAACTAAATACTTTTGCATCTTTAAATAAAGTTCACTCATAAGGAAAAGAAGCACAAATTCATGACCTGCCATTAAAAAAAAAATTACTACATAGAGCAGGAAATTTGTGCTATTGTAAATCCGGTATTATTTTACATCTTCACCACAATGCTCTAGAGAATTCAGGATTATATTTTTGCATTACCTGATGCATTTTGAAAAGGTTTTCCTCAATTATATTTCCGTCGCAAATTCTTAGTTTGTGAGATATTCAATGTTTTCTGTGAGACCTTATCTTTGAAAAATAAAGTTTAGTTTTGTTTGAACAAGGTTCTGTTATTTGTCAATGTAGGTTCAGGTTTGGTTAATATAGGTTATGTTAGGTTAGGTTAATATAGAAGCTATCAAATGTTCTCTATGGTCAAAAGTAGGGTGTTGGACGAGGCGCAGTCCGAAGATGGAGACGTAAACAAACGCCATTATGGTGAAGATGTAAAATTTTACTGTAAATTCATTTCGTGTTGGGAAGCTTTTTGGACATTTTACCCATTCGTGCAATAGTGGATTTCATGCTTGGTAAAATTGTGTTCAATAGTACTACAGTGTTTTCTGTTCCCTACATTGGAATAATACACATTTCAAAATTATTTTTGAAACTTACTTATGTAAAAAATATGCATAGAAGTTACATACCTCTTTATGTTTCTGCCTGTACTTTCTCTTCTTATGATCGGAGAGCTCTCTGAACTGTTCAATGGCATAAAAGAGACGTGTAGTACCATGAATGTTGTCAAACTCTCCTGTCTTCACTTTTTGGTGGTAGTAGAGAAGGGCGGCTGTGTTTGGGGGGCGAGGGGGCATCCCTAAAGATCTGAAAAAATAATGCAGTCATTATGAAGTAAGAAAACCTTATAGAACTGACACAGTACGTCTAACCATATGCTCTCTAAAACAGCAACATGTTTGATGCCCTTAACACATTTTTTTCAGCCTGACCCATCGGTGGGTCACATGGTTGATACCCCTGTCTGTTACGGCCTGATCATTTTGATGCAAATTACTATCTTCCTAATTACCCATTATATGATGCGTCTTTTGATTTATTTTTACAGTTCACTTTTTTGTATGGATGATTTACATACATATTTTTCATTTATTCTACATGAATGTATTGCAATTTCATATTAAAATAAGGCTTCATTTAAACATGGTAAATTACCTTTAATATTTTTTCACAATATTATGACAAAACGAAAAGAAGTATTTTGAGCATTTATGGATTTGGGAAAAGCATTTTACAGAATTGATAGGAAATGTGGAATGTACTACGATAATATGAGCTAGATGGCAGACTGCTAAAAGGTGTGAAAAGTTTCTATTTGAAAAGTAGAGCATGTGTAAGAGTGGGAAATAGTGTGAGTGAGTGGTTTCCTGTTCAAGTAGGACTACATCAGGGAGGTATGATGTCACCATGGTTGTTCAATATCTATATGGATGGTGTGGTACACTCGACGATAGCTTGAAAAAATGGCCAAGCTCCAGCTTTGACTACTCGGCCACTGCCTCACCACAGTAGTACGCACACAGAGTTACTAAAAGCTTTTTTGTCTTATTGACTCCCCTCCTCTAACTGACTGTCTTCAACCTCTTACACTCCGCCGCAACATTGCATCTCTTGCTATCCTCTACCATTATTTTCATGCTAACTGCTCTTCTGAACTTGCTAACTGAATGCCTCCCCTCCTTCCGCGGCCTTGCCGCACATGTTTTTCTACTCACTCTTATCCCTATTCTATCCACCTCCCTTATGCAAGGATTAGCCAGTATCTTCATTCTTTCTTTCTTTCTACTTGTAAACTCTGGAACTCTCTACCTGAACCTGTATTTCCACCTTACTACGATTTGAACCCATTTAAGAGAGGAGTATTAAGATATCCGCAACCCTAATTTGGCCTCCCTTTTTTTCATTGCTCCTTTTTCTATATGGAACCATGTTATATTGCCCTTGGCCGGTTTCCATTTCCACAGATGATAAAAAGAAAAGAAAAAAATTGATTTTGAATAAAGTCTTTCCACTGGGGAAGATTGAAAGGCGCCAAGAGCGAGGCATAAGCCTAATTGATGAATAGGGTCAAGTGAGTTTAATAGAGTGGCAGAAGCTGAAGAGTATATGTGACTACTGCAATGTGGTTATTGATTTCAATAGTGTAATTATTAATTGACTTTGGGTACCATTGGTGGTGGGTAACTATGTATGTAGCAAGCGGACCACTGTGGGGCTGGTTGAGTCGCCATGTATACAGGCGTGACGTCAGCACGAAGGTGAGGACAACTACCAGCGGTGAGTGGAGGAGCAGTAAACGAGAGACCACCACCATTGCCAGAGCCCTACGCACCCCGTTTAGCCTGCCGTCTGTCTACCTCTGCTGCTGGTACCTAACTCTCTGTACTACCACTCTCGGTTGTTATTAGAGAGAAAAACCAAAACTTCTTATTACTACCACATGCAATCAAAGGAAACATGTAGATGGAGAAATATATTTTAATCAGCACCCTAAGTTATGGGAAATAGATTTTAGAAGTCGGAGATGTCTGAGAGAATTTTCCTTTATGGTTGAAATGTGTTCTTTCCAGGTAAGTCTATGGTCGAAAATGAGGCTTTTGAATCGGTCTGAAAAGCGGGATTGTAATTGAGTTTCATAAAGATAAAGAAGGGATGCAGTTACTGTGTGGGAGCAGGTGAAGAAAATTAAATACGGTTAGTAGCTGAAAATTTAAAACCATGATTAGTGGCCCAAGAAGAAATGTTTGATTGGCAGATTGTATAAGCTGTTGGAGTGATGGAGGGAAGGACCTAGAGGTATAGATAGCAAGATCATCTACAGAGAGCAGTGGTTCTCAACCCCATGGTCGGGAGGGTTTTTCTGAGGGTCGTTGGAGGGTCTTAAAAAAATAGTAATAAACAACAGGGGGTTGGAGGAATGGGAATGGAGGTGAGGGGAAGGTGGAAGAATGGAAATGGAGGTGAAGGTGAGTTGGACTATGTCAGGAGTCTCGCTGAGGATGTTGAGGGTCATTTAAATGCTAATGACCTTAAACGTGTCTATCGAGACCTAAAGAAGCTCCACTCCAAGTCTACATCTCGGGTGTGTGCTATCCGAACAGCAGATGGTTGCCTCGTATCAGACACGGATGGGCAGATGGCTCGTTCGGCCGAGTACTTTGAGCAGTTGTTCAAACCACTGGGTTACAGGCGATGGATGCTGATCCGCCCATTAACGAAGCTACACCCTCTATTGATGAAGTCAAAGAGGCTGTGGCAAAGTTGAGGGGTGGAAAGGCAGCTGGCATTTGTAACATCAGTGCAGAGTTGCTCAAAGCTGGAGGCGAGGCCATGATCCGTGGGTTGCATGCTGTCTTGACTGCTGTATGGCATTTAGGTACCATTCCCCCTGACTGGTAAGGGGGGTTAGTCGTCCCTATCTGGAAAGGTAAAGGGGACCGTCAGGATTGCAACAATTACCGTGGGATAATGCTGCTCAGTGTACCAGGCAAGGTACTCGCCCATCTGCTACTGATGTAAGTTCGCAGTCATTTGCTGAAATATCAGAGACCTGAACAGTCAGGGTTCGCACCTGGTAAGTCAACAACTGATCGTATCCTAGCACTACGCATACTGGTGGAACGCCAAAGTGAGTTTCGACAGGGGATGCTCGCAGCCTATGTCGATCTCAAAAAGACATTTGATTCAGTGCATCGCAAAGCACTCTGGGATCTTGTGCCTGCAGGGTACTACTATCTGGCCTGTACTCCGGGATTGAGAGTACTGTGAAGTGTGTAGGGGGCGTGTCCAGCTTCTTTCCTGTGCAAACGGGAGTGAAGCAGGGATGCATCCTTGCTCCATCACTTTTCAATATTTGTATGGACTGAGTACTGGGCAGAGTTGTGGACCAAAGACACTGTGGAGCATCTATCGGCAACACCAAGATCACTGATCTTGTTTTTGCCGACGATGCAGTGATCTTTGCTGAGTCGCTGGAGGTTCTGGTGATGGTTCTCGAAGCACTGCACAAGGAGGCAAGGTTTTTGGGACTTCAGGTCTCCTGGCAACACTAATGTTCAGGTGTTTGGAGGCTATTTATGCGTGTGGCGAGGACATCGATATCTTGGACAGCTACAAATACCTTGGTAGCGTGGTCCATAACAATGGTGGGTCATGTCAAGAAGTCTTATGGCGGATTGGCTTGGCCCATGGTGTTATGGACTCACTCAGCACGAGTATCTGGCGTTGTGCAGACGGACAAAGATTCAAATCATCAAATCGCTGGTGATCCGTCTTACTATATGGCTGTGAGACATGGACACTGAACACCGATCTGAAGAGGCAAATTGATGTCTTTGGTAATAAATGCCTTGGCAGTATCATGTGGTATCGTTGGAATGACTTTGTGTCAGCGACTGCTCCGTGAGACTGAATCAAGGCCTCTTACCAGCATAGTCCGCCAACATCAACTCCGGCTATACGGACATGTGGCACATTACCCAGAACCTGATCCTGCTTCTCGGATTATTTCACATTAGTTTCATCAATGTACATAGACAACTGTTTTTCCTATTCCAATCCTGTTCATTATTTTCTCCACATATTCTCTTTTGCGTTTATTTATCTCAGAGTTCATCGTCACAGGTCTTGGGTGTGCCTTTTTCACTTAGTACATCTGCCCTTCAAGATACTTATGTACAGTGTTTGTGCTGAAAGTGATGCCAGTATCATTAAATTCCTTTTTTCAAATTTGAAGTTCATTTTTTTTATTTGAAGTTCAACTTTTTTAATTTGAAGTTGTTTTTTTAATTTGAAGTTCAGGTTTTTTAATTTGAAGTTCAACTTTTTTAATTTGAAGTTCATTTTTTTTAATTTGAAGTTCATTTTTTTTAATTTGAAGTTCAGGTTTTTTAATTTGAAGTTCAACTTTTTTAATTTGAGGGTGAAAAGGTGTATGTACATTGATGAAACTAATGTGAACCTATTCTTGCATCGATCGCAAGGGCGTGCACGTAAGGGAATGCGCCCCATGGTGAAATGTCCTGCATCAAGGGGGAAAAACATTCACATTCTTGGAGGAATCTCACAGCATGGCATTGTCTATTGGGAACGGAGGAGAGGCAGCTACAAGAAAGAAGATTGCAATGAATGGTTGAGACAAATGTTCCGCACAATCACTGAGCCTCTCAAGGACATTGTTGTGGTCTGTGATAATGCCCCTGTTCATGCCGGCCTTGAGAGCGTTGTTGGAGAAGAATTTCTTGGAGTCGAGCTGTTATGTCTAAGTCCATACAGTGCTCCACTAAATCCCATTGAAGAGTGCTGGAGCAGCATGAAAGCTGTAATGAAGCGTGATTTTGCTGCCAACTTTGCCACAATGATGAACACTCCGAGGATTCTTAGGGAATGTAGAGAAGAACTCGTTGAACCCATTGCGATGATTTTTAGAAAATCTCTAGACACAGGAGTAGTTCCTAGGCTATGGAGGCAGGCAAATGTAGTTCCTATATTCAAGAAAGGAGATAAGGCAGAAAGTAGTAACTACCGCCCAATTAGTTTAACATCAGTGGTAGGCAAGATGTTAGAAGCTATCATAGCAAGGGCAATTAGAAAACATTTAGATGAACACAAGCTAATTAGACATAGTCAATATGGTTTTAGCAAGGGGAAGTCCTGCCTGACAAATTTATTATCCTTCTATAGGAAAGTATTTGAAACCATAGATAAGGGGGACGAGTATGATATAGTTTATTTGGACTTCAGTAAAGCCTTTGACAGAGTACCCCATAGGAGACTGTTAAGTAAAGTCAAGGCTCATGGCATAGGTGGGAAGGTACTAGAGTGGATTAGGGGATGGCTTACTAGTAGGGAACAGAGGGTACAGATTAATGGGAAGAAATCAGAATGGGGTAATGTCACTAGTGGGGTACCACAGGGATCAGTACTAGGACCATTGTTATTCATAATCTATATAAATGACTTGGAAACAGGAATAAACAGTGATATCAGTATATTTGCTGATGACACAAAGATAGGAAGACCGGTAAAGAATTTAGATGATGCTAGGATGCTGCAGGATGACTTAAA
Organism: Metacarcinus magister; assembly: GCA_029783475.1. NCBI lineage: Eukaryota > Metazoa > Arthropoda > Malacostraca > Decapoda > Cancridae > Metacarcinus > Metacarcinus magister. The sequence goes on from JAPQNM010000005.1 coordinate 2,385,374, forward strand.
TAGGCTGTACGAGTGGTCAGAGAAATGGCAGATGCAGTTTAATGTTAACAAGTGTAGCATTATGAGCGTAGGTAAAGGTAATAGGCCTGTAGACTACACATTAAATGACAATATCTTAGGAAAGTCATATAGTATGAGGGACTTAGGAGTTCAAATAAGCAGTGACTTGCGCCCCAGGGAACAGTGTATTATAGCTAGAAATAGGGCCAACAAGATACTGGGATTTATTAGTAGGTGTGTGACAAATAGGAGTTCTGAGGTCATTCTGAGGTTGTATTTAGCGCTGGTAAGACCCCACCTAGATTATGCAGCTCAGTTTTGGTCCCCTTATTATAGGAAGGATATAGGCTCCTTGGAGGCAGTCCAGAGAAGAATGACCAAGATGATTCAGGGGCTGAGAAATTTACCCTACAAAGATAGGTTAAAACGTCTTAATCTCCACTCCCTAGAGAGAAGGAGGGCAAGAGGGGATATGATTGAGGTTTTCAAATGGGTAAAAGGAATTAATAAGGGAAACATTGATCAGGTTTTAGAATTTAGTAGTCAGGATAGGACATGTGGAAATGGGTACAAGCTAGAAAAACTTAGATTCAGGACAAACATAGGTAGATATTGGTTCACTAACAGAGTCGTGAACGATTGGAATAGGCTGGGTAGACATGTAGTAAGTGCTGAGTCAATAGGTAGCTTTAAAAGACGGTTGGATCAGAGTATGGATAGGGATGACAGGTGGGATGGCTAAATACTGGATTATTCCAAGGGTGGGGGACAAGGAGCTGCCTTGTGTAGGTCATTAACTGGCCTCTTGCAGTCTCCTCATTTCTTATGTTCTTATGTTCTTACTACACCACAGGGTATGACACAAACTGAATATCGGATGCAGTACTTGGAACGCTGCATTGATAATGCCATTCTCAGTGTTACATCAATACTGTGTCTGAAAACATTTAACCACGTACAAAAACACTTTGCTAGGGTAATACAACTACAGGACATATAATTAGGTGATAAGTGAATATTTCTTTTATGGATATTACTTTTCTGTTTTGCTTTATTGACAATCATATGCAAATTGTATGATATGAAGTAAAATTTTTTTTCAAATAGACAATCATGACTTTCAATGGAACCTTGAAGGAATAATAAATGGTCTAAATAATACGTATTTGTTTACCCATATCTTAGTTATCCCCCTTTTATTGAGTTTATCTTTTCTTTTAATCTGAAAGCTTTTAAAATTTAAACTAGTTTTTTTTTATTTGAAGTTGTTTTTTTAATTTGAAGTTCAACTTTTTAAATTTGAAGTTCAGTTTTTTTAATTTGAACTTCAATTTTTAAAATTTGAAGTTCAGTTTTTTTCATTTGAAGTTAATTTGAAGTTATTTTTTTTTATTTGAACTTCCGGTTTTTTAATTTGAAGTTCAACTTTTTTAATTTGAGGGTGAAAAGGTGTAGATAATTATTCAGCTTCCGGAAAATCTACTCACGAAGAAAGGGGGTGTCTCCCAGAGAGAGAGAGAGAGAGAGAGAGAGAGAGAGAGAGAGAGAGAGAGAGAGAGAGAGAGAGAGAGAGAGAGAGAGAGAGAGAGAGAGAGAGAGAGAGAGAGAAGAGAGAGAGAGAAGAGAGAGAGAGAGAGAGAGAGAGAGAGAGAGAGAGAGAGAGAGAGAGAGAGAGAGAGGAGAGGAGAGGAGAGGAGAGGAGAGGAGAGGAGAGGAGAGGAGAGGAGAGGAGAGGAGAGGACAGGACAGGACAGGACAGGACAGGACAGGACAGGAGAGGAGAGGAGAGGAGAGGAGAGGAGAGAGAGAGAGAGCGAGAGCGAGAGCGAGAGCGAGAGCGAGAGCGAGAGCGAGAGCGAGAGAGAGAGGGGAATGGGAATGGAGGTGAGGGGGAGATTGGAGGAATGGGAATGGAGATGAGGGGGAAGGAGATGAAGGGAAATGGAGGTAAGGGGGAGTTGGAGGAATGGGAATGGAGGTGAGGGGGAAGGAGATGAAGGGGAATGGAGGTAAGGGGGAGTTGGAGGAATGGGAATGGAGGTGAGGGGGAAGGAGATGAAGGGGAATGGAGGTGAGGGGGAGTTGGAGGAATGGGAATGGAGGTGAGGGGGAGTTGGTCGCTAGTCCAGTTGGCTATATTTAGGGTCGCAACCAAAAAAGGTTGGGAAACACTGCTCTAGGCCAACCAACATATGAGATTCATCTAATTATCTATAGAGTTCACTCCATATTTCAGCACTTCAGTTTTAATGCCATCTATGCCTGATGCTTTCCTACACTTTATCAGGTTTTTAATTACTCATAAAATTTCCATTTTTTTCACTGTTATCCTGCTCATATACTCTTTCACGCCGATGCACGTCCTTGGGTTTCCATAAGTATCAGTTCCTCAAAATATGAAGTCTATTTTTTCTAACAGCTTCTTCCTAGTTCGAAATTCTCCCATTTTCATCTTTCTTTTTATCACCTCCAGTATTCTATAATCCACTTTTTTTCGTTATCTGTCTACAGTACAGTCTTTTATCTTCATACATCTCACTAATTTGTTTTTCCAAGTCATCATGTACTATCCTATCCATGTCTTCAAATCACTCATTTAATATTATTTTTACACTCGTTATATTAATTCTTCCTTCTCTTCTTTAGTTCTTCTGAAGTATTTTTATGAACTGTATTCCTATACTATTATGTTTCCTTTTTCCTTTTTCACTGCTTTTCTAACCATGTATCTCCTTTAGTTTTCCTTACCTTTTTTCACCACTTTTGTGCCAAATACTTGTCTTTTCCTAAACACCTTGAATATATCCTCCACATCTTCTTTCTTTACAGTTTTCCATAATGCATTTCATTCCTCGAGCACTCTCTGCTTATATCCTCAATTAACTTCTCCATCATTTAGCTGTTTTACTCGCTAAGTTGGATTTTCTTTCATAAATCTACATGTATGCATCTTCATTTTCAGTAACAAGCAAATTGGTCTAATCTCACAAACCTGGCTCCAACAATCTTAGCATCTGTTACATATTCCTTCAACCATTCATCAACAGCTATACTATATAGTCACTCAGCCCCTTTTGTTAATCTTGGGCCTGTACCCAAGAGATGGAGATGAAAATATGTTTCTTTATTCCCAACATTACACAAAAAAACACTTCAAATGATGCAGGGAGGACTAGATCCTCTCCTCATCATACGAGTATAATCTGGAAAAAATATATTCATCAAGGCACTCACCTAAGATACATCTCACTATCTTCCTTGCTTGGCCCTCTCTGTACTGGAATATTCCAGTCTGGGTGTTTCTGAAGATATTTAACAACCTGAAGCTGGAAAGATAAAGATGAATATCTTAATATTTTCAATGTTTTTTACTGTTTTTTTTTTTTTGTTAACCATTTTTATACAGCTAACCCTTTTTTCTTTAATGCAAAATAGAAGCTGGACAACAAAAATCAAATATGCTTTTGTATTACATTTGACCTAGTTGTTCACTGGACACTCAATAATTATCATAATACATTTGATTCCATTTCAACAGTTTTTCTTCAGCTAAATAATGTACTGCTGATTCACTTTATCCCATCTTGAGTACACACACACACACACACACAGACGGATACAGAGACGGGATACCATGAGATTACTCCCCTCCCGTAAACCACAACTAGGTAAATACACACACACACACACACACCCATAAAAAGAAGGATATAAAGAATATTGAGAGAATACAGAGAGCAGCTACAAAAATGGCTCCAAGCCTGAGAGATTTTGGATTTGAAGAAAAAAATTCTAGGCTGAAACCCCAGCTCTTGAGGAAAGAAGAGAATGGGAAGACTTTAAGCAGTGTTGTTGTAGGACGACAAAAATACGAGGACACAAGAAGAAACTGAAAAGGACTACATGCGAGATAAAAAAAATACAGCTTCCCATAGAAGCCTGGAAGAAACTTTATGCAGAAATTATTATGCATCATATATTCATGATTTCAAAAGCAAACTGGATAATAGTAGAGACGGGACAGTACAATCATTGCTTTTTCCTGTATGTTATAACTAGGTGAATAAAACTAGGTAAATATACACACACACAAATACAAAAAAAAAGACACGTATTGCAAATGGGAAAGAGTGCAATGAGACCCTCATGGACATATAAATTAGGACAAAATATTATATCAATAGAAAAAGAAGAAAAAAATTTCGGAGTGGAAAGACAGGATAACTTATCACCAGAGAAACATATACATAGATAAAGATATGATGAGAAAAATTATAACTTCAATGATTAGACCAAAACTTGTGTGGTCCCCACACAAGAAAAAGCGTGTTGAAATTAGAAAGGATACAGAGAATAGCAACTAAGATGGTGCCGGAATTGAAAGATCTCACATATGAGGAAAGATTAAAAGAAATGCAACTAAGTACACTTAACGAAAGAAGAAAAAAAAAGGAGACTTAATTACAATATATAAATTGATGAACAACCTTGAAGAAACAGACATAAAAGATCTAATATTGAAAAGAAAGGAGAGGCTGGAAATTTGAGGGGACACAAGAAAAAATGGTAAAAGGAGTTTGTTTAAATGACACAAAAAAGTACAGTTATCCCCAAAGAAGTATATATACTTGGAATGGACAGAAAGAACTGATAATTGCAAAGAATGTACATCAAATAAAGGAAAAACTAGACAAATGTTGATGCGGAGACAGAACCACAAGAGTGTAGCTCAGGCTTTCTATACTACAACTAGGTAAATATGCACACACACACACACCTGGAGTGGCAGAAGAGACTTCTCTGGATTTAGGGAAGAAAGAACTAATGTGAGAAGACTGATAAATTTGGAACGAGAATTAAGAGTGACAAAGGACTTATTGGCGAGTGTTGGATAACTAGGAGCAATTGATCAAAGACAACAAGGAAATGAGAAAGATTTGTGATGAACACCAAAGTATGATGAAAACTAACACTGAGATTAAACAAAACGTGAAAGATTTAAAGAAGGAAAACGAAGCTCTTAAAGTGAAATGTACCAATTATGAGGGAGCACTGAACGAATTTAATGAGAAGTTAGAGACAAGCATGGACACATTGAAAAAACTGAGGAATGTCTGGAAAAAAAAAAGTGATGAAGAGAAGGTAAGCTTCCGTAAAGTATTTCAGCAACAACTTAAGCAACAAATATAAGATAAAACGAAAGACACAGTGATCAAAGTTATAAAGGAAAAAGAGGACCTAGTTAGAGACACCGTTGATAAGAAGAAGTGTTTTGTAATTTTTGGACTAAAAGAGAAGAAAAATAGAGTTAAATTTGTTAGACAAAAAGGAAAAAGAGCTTGCAAGGGAAGTTATAAAAAAAGTACAAGATGATGAACAAAAGTTAGAAATGGAGATAGAGGAAGTCCACAGGATGGGTAAATACAACAAGGGTGGCAAGAGACCTCTTATCTTAAGGTCAAGATGAGATCACAAGTGGCAGTCGAAGAATTATTGTCAAGAACCGGAAAGTTGGCTGGGGACCCAGAATATAAGAATGTATGGATAAAGAGATATGAATCAGGAAGAAAGAGAAAAGGAGAAAAATTTGAGAAGTAAAGCAAAGGAAAAAAACGAGCAAAGGAAAGAGACCGAAAAAAAGACATTCTATTGGAGGGTCTTGGACATGAGGTTGAGAAAATGGTACCTCCAAGAAAAGGAGGAAGACACAATGGAAAACAGGAGGGAGACAGAGGAAGTAGTGGAGAATAGAGAAGAAGAAACAGTAAGTTAAAAGTTGCTTATACTAACATAAACGGACTGGTTTCTGGGATTATAGAGCTTAACGATTACTTAAGAGAATCTAAACCAGACATAATGGGAGTAGTGGAAACCAAGTTAAGAGGAGAGTTACCACCAGATAGTGTTGGAGGAGGTCAGTACAATAGTTGGTTGAAAAACAGAGATGGCAAACAAGGTGGGGGAGTTATGATATTAATAAAGAAGAACCTAAAAGTGACTCAAGTTGGCTATGGAGAAAACAGCGCTGAATTAGTTACAGTAAAAGTGGAAGATAGAGAAATGGAAAGAAAGGAATTCGTAGTGACCTATGTGCCACCAAAAACAAGATCATGGAGTGGGAATGACTATGCCGCTATGTTGGAGAATACGAGACGTTCTTAAAAAAATGTTCTGGTGAAAGGTAACAAGACAATTATAATGGGGGACTTTAATTGTAAAGAGGTATGCTGGGAGGAGTTGTCAACAGAAGGTGGAGAAAACTCATGGGGCAATATGTTGCTGGATATGACTATGGAGCATGACACAATGGGTCCAAGAGAAAACCAGATTTAGAAACAATGAAGACCCATCGAGACTGGATTTAGCCTTCACAAAAGAACCAGATATCGTGAATGAAATTAAATACAAGACACCAATAGGAAAAAGCGATCACATCTTACTAGAGGTTGAATTAAAGGAAAAGGCGAGTGTGGAAAGAAATGAAAAACATAGAGAGGGGAGACTATTATACAGAAAAACTGACTTCAGAGGACTTAAGGAGTTCTTCCAGGAGACAAACTGGGAACGGTATTACAGGGAGGAGACAACTGTGGAAGATAAATGGAAGACACTGTTGGAAATGTATAATAAAGGAGTGGACAAGTACGTACCAAAATTTAAGTTCAAGGTTAAATATATAAAAGACTGGTTTAACAACAAGTGCGGAGAGGCCAGAGAATGCAGAGACAAAGCCTGGAATAAATGGAGAAAAGAGAAAAATCTAAGAAAATGGCAAGAATACACCACTGCAAGAAATACATATGTAAAAATACGTAGAGAAGAGAGGAAAAATTATGAGAGATATAATTGGGAAATGTAAAGATCAGCCCAAACTGTTTTACAGATACGTAAATGGTAAACTGAAGACTAAACATGTAATAGAGAAATTGAGTCGGGACAGTGCAGAATACAGCGAGGACTTGGAAATGGCTGAGGTTATGAACGAGCACTTCCAAGCAGTATTTACAAGAGAAAGTGACCGGAATGAAGAAGAAGAACAGACGGCAAGGTCTCCGCCTATGAGGGAGATTGAAGTTTCACGTCAAGAAATAATGAATCAGTTGAAGAATCTTGATGTAAGAAAATCCCACGGGCCGGATGGGGTGGCAAATTGGATACTGAAAGAATGCAGAGAGGAACTGGTAGATAAGGTATAATAAAGTGCTCTCTGAAAGAAGGCAAAATACTGCAAGACTGGAAGAAGGCAAATATTATACCAATCCACAAGGGAGGTAGAAAAGATGACCCAACAAACTATAGACCAGTATCCCTAACATGTTCCATTGCAAAAATCTGTGAGAAAATCATCAAGGATAGATGGACAAAGTATCTAGAAGAGAACAATACACTGAACCCAAGACAATTTGGATTCAGACAAGGAAGATCCTGCACCACAAACCTTATATGCTTTTACTCCAGAATAATAGACATAATACAGGAAAGAGATGGATGGGCAGACTGTGTCTTCTTAGATCTCAAGAAAGCTTTCGATAAGGTGCCACACAGGAAACTATTAAGAAAACTTGAAACTATAGGAGGGATTCGAGGAAAACTGCTAGAGTGGATGAAAGACATTTTAAACGAAAGAACAATGAGAGTAACAATCAGAGACAAGAGTTCCTCTTGGAAAGGAGTTATCAGTGGAGTTCCGCAAGGATCGGTATTGGCTCCGATTATGTTCGCCATATATGTGAATGACATGGATAAGGGGGTAGACAGCTATATGAGTTTCTTTGCTGATGATGCAAAGTTGCTGAGGAGAGTAAGTACAGAAAATGAGTGCGGAATGCTTCAGCAGGATCTTGACAAACTATGGGAATGGAGTAAAAAATGGGAGATGGACTTTAACATCAGGAAGTGCAGTGTAATGGAGTTTGGAAAGAGTAAAAATAGAATATCAGGTCAATATAAACTTGGAGAGGAAGAAGTAAAGAAGGTTGAATGTGAAAAAGATCTGGGAGTACTCATCACAAAAGACATGTCCCATGACAAGCAAATAAACAAAATTGTTGGTGAAACTTACAACTTATTGAGATGTATTAGAGTGGCATTCACATACTTGGATGAAAAAGATATTAGTCACGCTAATAAGGCCAAGACTGGCGTACGCAGCAGTAATGTGGTCACGCAGCACAAAGAACATAAGAAAGATAGAGAGGATTCAGCGAGCAACAACAAGGCTGGCCCCAACTTTATCAGAACTAACATATGAAGAGAGGCTAGACAGACTGGGGTTGCCAACACTTGAGTAAAGGAGAGAAAGAGGAGACCTGTTGGCCATCTATAGAATTATGAAGAATATGGAGGTGTTGGATCGGGAGGATCTATTAAACTGGGACATGAGAGATTCAAGAGGACATGGGAAGAAACTAAGAAAGGATAATTATAGAAGAGACTTTAAGAAGAACAGCTTCCCACACAGAACAGTGGATATATGAAATGGTCTGGACAGAGAGGTGGTGTGTGCGAAGATGATACATGATTTTAAGATTAAATTGGATAATACGAGATACAGAGACAGGACCTTACGGGCTTAGCTCCCCTCCCATAAAATACAAGTAGGTAAATACACACACACTGCATAGTAATAACGGGGCTAAAAGAAAAGAAGCAGCCAGATAAAAATGAGAGAGAAGCAGGAAATGGAAACAGTGAAAAGTGTAATTTGTGAAGTTTTGGGAGAGGATAGCGGGGCCCAACACGAAATAGAAGAAGTTTATAGACTGGGGAAGTACGAAGAGGGAGGAGCAAGGCACTTGAAAGTTAAGTTTAGATCACAGATAACTGTTGCAGAGATGTTGAACAGATCATGGAAACTAGCATCAAGTGACGATTTTAAAACTGTGTACATTAGGAAGGACCACAATGAGGAGGAAAGAACGAAAATTGGGGAATTGTTGCAAGAAGCCAAAGGAAAAAACGAAATGCGATTGGAAGAGGAGAAGAACAAGTTTTATTGGAGAGTGAAAGATATGAGAATAATAAAGTGGTACAGGAAAAGGGAAAGTCAAGTAGAAGTTCAGGAGACAGATCGGGTAAACTAAAAGTAATGTATACAAATGTAGATGGATTATTGTCAACCAAGTTGGAGGTTAAGGACTTTTTAGAAACTAATGACATGGATATCTTGTGTTTGGTAGAGACAAAGTTAAATGGTGCAATTGTCAACCCCATAGACAATGAAAGATACATTACATGGAGAAGAGACCGAACTAATAAAAAAGGAGGTGGAATACTGATTGCAGTGAAGAAAGAATTGGAAGTAAGCAAGGTTCTGATAGGAAGGGGACTGGCTGAAATTGTAAACGTGCACTTAAAAACCAAGGATGAAGGAAGATGTATTTACCTAGTTGTAGTTTACGGGAAATGAGCTCACACTCGTGGGGTCCCGTCTCCATATCTTTCTTTATCAATTTTAGCTTTAAATTCATGCACACACCTCGCTTCCACCGTCTCACTATCCAGTCCATTCCAAGTATCAATGCATCTGTGTGGAAAACTATATTTTTTGACGTCTTGCAAGCACCTTGTCTTCTTCAGTCTCTTACCATGTCCCCTTGTATTTCTCGTGTCCCACACAAACAAATCATCCCTGTCAAGTCTATCCATTTCCATTCATTGTTCTATACACCGCTATCAAGTCTCCCCTTTCTCTCCTTTTTTCTAATGAGATCAGTCCCAACTTATCCAATCTTTCCTCATAAGTTAGATTTATTAGACTTGGAGCCAGTCTTGTTGCTGCTCTTTGAATTCTCTCAATTCTTGTTATATCTTTCTTTTTGTGTGGGGACCACGCCAACGTGGCATATTCAAGTTGCGGACGAATCATAGACACGATCAGTTTCTTCAACATTTCCTCGTCCATATATGTAAAAGCTGTCTTGATCTTAGTAATAAGTCTGTATGTTACTCCAACAACCTTGCTAATGTGTTTTCTAGGGGACAAATCATCCTGTACTATTACTCCTAGGTCTTTTTCATCGCTTGCTCCTTGGAGCACTGCATCTCCCATTTTATACTCCGCTTCTATTCTCTTGGTACTCTTGCCCATTCTCAGAACTTTGCATTTCCTAGTATTAAATTCCATTTCCCAACGTTGACTCCACTCAAAGATCTTGTTCAAATCATCCTGTAACATCATGCAGTCTTCTCTTCGTTCTATCCTCTTCATGATTTTCACATCATCTGCAAATAGGTTTGCATAACTACCTATGCCATCAATTAAGCCATTCACATATATCAGAAACATTATTGGTGCCAGAACTGCTCCTTGCGGCACTCCACTGCTCACATTCCTCCAATCTGAGACACAATCCCTCACCCCAGTCCTCATTTTCCTTCCTCTCAGAAAGTCCTCCATCCATGTCAGTAGAGTGCCATCCAGTCCTCCCTCATATTTCAATTTCCACAAGAGTCTTGTGTGTGGCACCTTATCAAATGCTTTCTTTAAGTCCAAGTAAGCACAGTCAACCCACCCATCTCTTTCCTGTATTATGTCTATCACCCTTGAGTAGAAGCATAATAAGTTGGAAACACATGAGCTTCCACTTCTAAATCCGAATTGTCTCTCAGAAACTATCTCATTTTTTTCCAAATATGCCACCCATCTTTCTTTGATGATTCTTTCACAGAGCTTGCCCACAAGACTGGTTAGAGACACTGGTCTATAATTCAGGGGATCTTCCTTACTACCTCCCTTGTATATAGGTACAATGGTTGCTTGTTTCCATTCCCTGGGTATTATTCCTTTCCTTACAGAGCACATTATCATATCATGCAATTTATCTACCAGTTGATGACGGCATTCCTTCAGTATCCAGTTGGAGACTCCATCTGGTCCCACTGCTTTTCTAACATCTAGGCTTTCTAGCATTTTCAGTATTTCCTGCTCATTCGTTACTATATTGCTCAAAGTTGTTTGCCTTTTTACTCCTTCAATGTTATTAAATTCCTTTTCTTTTGTAAAGACTCCTTGAAAACACTTGTTCATAATTTCAGCTTGCATCTTTGGATCCTCATACACAGTATCTGACACTTTTATTTTATCAATTCCTTCTCTTTGTTTCAATTTTCCATTAACAAACGAGTTCCTGGAAGACTGATGAATACCAACGAATGATAAATGATACAGAGACACAACTTAAGGCAATAATGGAAAATAATCATAACTTAACTTTGATGGGTGACCTTAACTGCGGAAAGGTGCAATGGGAAGATTGGTACACAGAAGGGAGTGAAGACTCATGGGGTAACAAGTTGCTTAATTTGACAATGGAAAATGCATTGACTCAGTGGGTAGGACAAGAGACAAGATTCAGAGGAGATACCGCACCATCAAAACTGGATCTCATATTCACAAAAAGAACTGACATAATTGAAAATTTGACATATACGTGCCCATTAGGCAAAAGTGATCATGTGGTGTTGCAATTTGAGATACTGGGAGGAGTCCAGCCCCGGAGAGATGAAAGATACAAGGAAAAAAGGCCAAACTATGGAAAAGCAAACTTTACGGACTTGAGGACTTTTTTTACCGAAGCTGATTGGAGACCATTTAGGGAGACAGAAAATATACAAAAGAAGTATGAGTGTTTTTTGGACATTTACAGGGAGGCTATAGAGAAATTTGTACCCAAATTCAGAGTTAAAGAGAAATGGAGGAAAGACTGGTTTAACAAAAGATGTGAGAGTGCGAAAAAGAAAAGAGACGACACATGGAGGAAGTATAGAAAGAGAATGGATAATTTATCAAGAAATGAATATCGAAGAGCTAGGAACAACTACGTAAAGACCCGGAGGGAAGAAGAAAGAAATTTCGAGAAATCCATAATAGATAAATGTAAAGAGGAACCCAAGCTATTTTATAGATTTGTTAATGGAAAATTGAAACAAAGAGAAGGAATTGATAAAATAAAAGTGTCAGATACTGTGTATGAGGATCCAAAGATGCAAGCTGAAATTATGAACAAGTGTTTTTAAGGAGTCTTTACAAAAGAAAAGGAATTTAATAACATTGAAGGAGTAAAAAGGCAAACAACTTTGAGCAATATAGTAACGAATGAGCAGGAAATACTGAAAATGCTAGAAAGCCTAGAGGTTAGAAAAGCAGTGGGACCAGATGGAGTCTCCAACTGGATACTGAAGGAATGCCGTCATCAACTGGTAGATAAATTGCATGATATGATAATGTGCTCTGTAAGGAAAGGAATAATACCCAGGGAATGGAAACAAGCAACCATTGTACCTATATACAAGGGAGGTAGTAAGGAAGATCCCCTGAATTATAGACCAGTGTCTCTAACCAGTCTTGTGGGCAAGCTCTGTGAAAGAATCATCAAAGAAAGATGGGTGGCATATTTGGAAAAGAATGAGATAGTTTCTGAGAGACAATTCGGATTTAGAAGTGGAAGCTCATGTGTTTCCAACTTATTATGCTTCTACTCAAGGGTGATAGACATAATACAGGAAAGAGATGGGTGGGTTGACTGTGCTTACTTGGACTTAAAGAAAGCATTTGATAAGGTGCCACACACAAGACTCTTGTGGAAATTGAAATATGAGGGAGGACTGGATGGCGCTCTACTGACATGGATGGAAGACTTTCTGAGAGGAAGGAAAATGAGGACTGGGGTGAGGGATTGTGTCTCAGATTGGAGGGATGTGAGCAGTGGAGTGCCGCAAGGAGCAGTTCTGGCACCAATAATGTTTCTGATATATGTGAATGGCTTAATTGATGGCATAGGTAGTTATGCAAGCCTATTTGCAGATGATGTGAAAATCAGGAAGAGGATAGAACGAAGAGAAGACTGCATGATGTTACAGGATGATCTGAACAAGATCTTTGAGTGGAGTCAACATTGGGAAATGGAATTTAATACTAGGAAATGCAAAGTTCTGAGAATGGGTAAGAGTACCAAGAGAATAGAAGCGGAGTATAAAATGGGAGATGCAGTGCTCCAAGGAGCAAGCGATGAAAAAGACCTAGGAGTAATAGTACAGGATGATTTGATTTGCAGCCAACTGGCCGCAGCCCAACTGGCCGCAGGAAACTGGCCGCGGCCAGCTGACTACCATGGACTGGAAACTGCAAACTGCAAATGCCTAAGTTTACATACTCAAGGCAGCTCCTTAAGCCCTCACCAGCGAATGATTGATTCTTGAAGACGAACCTTCGTCTCTAATATGAACCTTCGTCTTCTAGACTGTCACACTGATAGTCAGTCCCCAGTCAGCCTTCGCCGGAGGAACTTCTAACTTAGGTTGGTTTTATAGGTTAGGTTAGGTTAGGTTTTTTTCATCACAGTTTTATCCATTTTGTCAACAAAAAGTTCCATATGGCTGCCAGTAGGCCGCAGACAGTTGGGCGGCGGCCAGTTGTCCTAGACCCATATATATATATATATATATATATATATATATATATATATATATATATATATATATATATATATATATATGTATGTATGTATGTATGTATGTATGTATGTATGTATATATATATATATATATATATATATATATATATATATATATTTATATATATATGTATGTATGTATGTATGTATGTATGTATGTATGTATGTATATATATATATATATATATATATATATATATATATATATATATATATGTATATATATATATATATATATATATATATATATATATATATATATATATATATATATGTATGTATATATATGTATATGTATATATATATATATATATATATATATATATATATATATATATAAGTATGTATATATACATATACATATATATATATATATATATATATATATATATATATATATATATATATATATATGTATATATATATATGTATATATATATATATATATATATATATATATATATATGTATATATATATATATATATATATATATATATATATATATATATGTATATATATATATGTATATATATATATATATATATATATATATATATTTATATACACATCTTTATATAGAGAGATAGATAGTAAACAACTAGCAAGAAAGATACATAATCTCATTGTAAGTTTGTCATAAGGGTATGAATTCCTCATGACTGGAAGTGAGCAAAAATCGTGCCAGTTCATAAAGAAGGGGATAAAGAGAAACATCTGAATTATAGACCAGTGTCATTAACAAGTTGTATCAAAAAGTAGGACCAATGGATGAAGTACCTGGAGGAGACCAATTTCCTGTCAGAGTCCATTTCTGATTTCGAGGAGGTTCAATGACTACTATGAATTTAATTAATTTCTACTAAGAGTAGTTGACAAAATACAAGAATAAGATGGTTGGGATGATTGTGTTTATCTAGGCTTAAAAAATGGCTTTTGACAAGGTATCACACATAAGATTAGTCAGGAAATTAGACCAGGTTGGTTGTATGGAAGGTGGACTCTTAATGTTGGTGGAAGATTATTTGAAACGTAGGGAGATTAGAACAGTAATAAAGGCTCAAAAGTCAAAAAGGTGCAGAGTAAAAAGTGAAGTTTCTGAAGAGTCAGTACTGCTACCAATATGTTTTTGGTTTATGTAAATGATACAGTGGAAGGAGAGAATAGTTATATGAGTCTTTTAGCAGGTGATGCAAAATTGCCAATAGAAGTGGAAAATTAAGAAAACTAAATAATTATTTTAAGTTATATTTGAAAGGCGCCAAAGATGGCCCAATGGCTGAGAGATGTACCAAATGAGGAGAGACTATCAAGATTGAACCTTCCAACTCTAAAAGAAAACAGGGAAAGGGGAGACTTCATTGCATTGTATAGTTTTTAAGGAAGTGGAGAAAGTGGGTAGAAATGATGTTTGTATAGGACTCAAAAGATACAATAAGTAATAGAATAATGTAAAAAAAACACTTATAAGAAGGATACCAAAAATATAGCTTCTCATACAAAAGCAAAGATATCAGGAGCATCCTAAAAACAAAAGTGGCCCATGCAAGAGATATTGAAGAATTTAAAGCCAGGCTGGATAACAATAGATAACATGACAGAACAGTGCAAGCATAGCTCTAGATAAATAAAATTAGTTAAATGCATACTGCAATAATACAAAATAATTGATCATCCTTCAATCTACACAACAGCAAGAGTCTCCATCGCAAAGCAAACACTCAAAATGGCAAGAACACATTTCTGCCATTATGTCAAAATAACACTTACCTCATAGGTATATAATTCTATGGCTGACAAGGCAATATACTTGATTTTCTTTTTTGGATGAATATGTTTGTATTTTTCTCTAGCCATGGCTTTCAGGTCCAGGTTCTTTTGCCCTTTTTTCTTGCACACTTCTTCATAATACAGCTGAAGGAATAAGACAGTGGAGTACATTTACATGCATTACTTAGAAATACTCGGTAATATACTGAGATGCATCACTTTCACTCTCATTTCTGGGACAGACAGCCTTCTTTTTAACCCACCTCCCATAACTCATTAGAAGGGAGACATATAAAAAATAAACTCAGAAATTTGTGATTCTATTGTAACGTCCCATGTCTTGAAATACTGAGAAATTGATCTAAAAGAGTAGCCAAGATAGGTCTGTGGCCAGAGATCAACCGCCTGACAGGACACTCAACATACACAACACTTTATCAATCAGACCATAATGACTTCCATGGTCCAAGTTGAGTTACATTCACTTTGACTGTCCCACCATTAAATGCCTTTCCTCCTCTTCTAAGAAAAATTTCTGGTGTTTCTAGTTTTTTCTTCTTCTATATTACAAACCGTTGTCGCCAGTAGGCTTTATAGAGGCAGGATGGATTTGCCTCTTGCCTGTCATTTGGCGTAGGCTTTTAGATTTTTTATAGTGACGCCTCAAATATTTACATTCTCTCTTGAATATGTTGAGAACGAAGAGAGGCTATTACTGCTAAAGCCTCAAATGCATATCAACATTGTAGGTCCCGTCTGAGGACAGTAATGTTAACTGGATCTCCCTTGCTTCTATTCTCCTACTGTCCTCTTTACAGGGTCTGGCAACAAGCGGGATTTTTTTTTTTACTTATTTTTGTTTTCCCTTAGCCAGTACTCTTTTAATGAAAAAAAAAAAAATAAATAAATAAATAAATCAAATAAATAAATAAAATAATATATATATATATATATATATATATATATATATATATATATATAATATATATATATATATATATATATATATATATATATATATATATATATATATATATATATATATATATATAAAATAAATAAATAAATAAATAAATTTGGTAGTCTTTGGCCACTCGGCGGTAATACTAAATAATGACAAGTGGCTAGCGGATATCGGGGGATCGAATCCGGGACCCTAGGTTCACATACCCGAATGCTGACCACTGTACCACCGCCTACCCAAACTGCATATATCTTCTAAGTCTCCTGTTTATGGGTTCCACTTTCACTTAATTACCATTTTTCTTCTATTTTGGTAGCATCACTTCAAAAATCGTCACAGATGGAGACCTCAGTGGAACAAAACATACTTCTTTCTTTATACTTCATATTCTTCACTGGAAACCTTCACCACTGTTCACCACTGCAATACCTCGTGTTTTGAAACATTGAAAAATTGATCTAAAAGAATACCAATAAGTGGTTTGTGGCTGAGAATCAACTCCATGATAGGACACTCAACATATATGACATTTTATCAATCAGACCATAATGATCAACATGGTCCAAGATGAGTTTGGTCAACGTTCCCGCCACTACACATTTTTTAAGCAACTCTCATTACTTTTTTAATACAGAATAACACAAGATATGAATAAACCATATGGAATGTTAGTTTCTTTTGGTAACTAATAATTTATAAATTCTGAGTTTCCTTTTCCCTATATTGCAGTTTATTATTTTCCTGGACTTTTATTTTAAGATCTTTTCAAGGTGTTCTGGAACTGATGTATAATGCAAACAAACAGTCTGGACTTCACTGCATAATAATGTTAAAGACCTGCATTTCTTAACTACTTCATCCATGGGATGACTGCAAGATAGAAGTAACCAGTGAGATATTGAGAGACACAATCCTTGGATTGAAAATGCAATGAAAAGAAAATTGTAGTATACAAAGTGTGTATGACTGAAAACTTTTAAATAAATGCTTAATATTTTTTAAATCTCATCTGCATGGGGGAAGAAAACTCAACCATACATCAATAATACTGATAAAAGCAAATCCCTTTTGTATTAGATGACAGCATCTCATATTCACATACCTCAAAGGGAATCTTAGGTCGCAGAGGAGGCTCATCACCACTCCTGAAAAAGTTAAATAAACCAGTTACACCTCAACAACTAAATTCCTTAGAGCATTGGCTCAATGATGAAATTTCCTATCAAGGGTTTTGTTTACAGTAAGGAGTAGTTGTGCCCAAGACTTACATGCATGCAATTTCCTTCTCCTTGGCCAAAATGTAGTCCCTGTTGTATTGCTCCTTCTCTTCAGTTGGCAGATTCCTCCATGCCTCAGCACTTGCAGCAAATAACTCAAGCTGTTCCAAGAGATAGGTGTGATATGAGGACAAATTTATAGTTCTTCTTGCTGTAATGCCTCGTGTTTTGAAACAGAGAAATTGAGCTAAAGCAGGGGTTCTCAACCTTTTGCAAGCTGAGCCCCACAAAGCTGGTTCAATGCAGTTGAGGCCCCCCTCCTCCCTGCGCCACCCACTCAACCCTCACCCACAACATGCCACCATAGATAGATAGATAGATAGCCCTTGGCTAGGCTATTATTATATTGGCCCACAGTAGTAGTAGTAGTAGGCCTAATAGTAGGCATATCATCTGCATTTTTTATAGAAGCTTGCAGGTAGGCGATGTTAATGTGAGACCTGAGCCTCCTTTGCCTTGTAAAGAGTCTGAATTCTTGGCGCATGTTCGATAAACAGAGCCTCAAATCATCCTCAATTTGTGCACAATTACGGTATTTAGTTTTGAGTGCAGTCATTTTTAAGAATCCTGCCTCACACAAATACGTAGACGCGAAAGGGAGGATAATTTTCAGGGCGACATCTCAGAGCTGAGGGTATTCCTGCATCAATGCTACCCAGAATGACAAAAGAGAGCAGGAGGTAAAGAGTTCCTTCAGCCTACTGTCACTCTTCAGCTCAATAAGCTGTTCCTGCATATCAATTGACAGCTCGTTTGCTGTGCACACAAATGGATCTCGAGCCCACGCAAAAGAGCAATAATCCCCTTTGAAGTATGTCACAAATTGCTTTCTCATCGCTAACAGGTGATCAGACGCTGATTGAAATAGAGAGGAGAAATCATGTGACGTGCCTGCTTCAGTGAAGTTTGCAAGGCTGGGGAACATGTCACAGTTCCCTTGACTGATGCGGCCATGCCAGAGGTCAAGTTTTTGTGTGAATTGTTAACATTAAACTGCATCTGCCATTTCTCTGACCACTCGTACAGCCTATTTAAGTCATCCTGCAGCATCCTAGCATCATCTAAATTCTTTACCGGTCTTCCTATCTTTGTGTCATCGGCAAATTTACTGATATAACTGTTTATTCCTGTCTCTAAGTCATTTATATAGAAGGAGGGCAAGAGGGGATATGATTGAGGTTTTCAAATAGGTAAAAGGAATTAATAAGGGAAACATTGATCAGGTTTTAGAATTTAGTAGTCAGGATAGGACACGTGGAAATGGGTACAAGCTAGAAAAACTTAGATTCATGACAGACATAGGTAGATATTGGTTCACAAACAGAGTCGTGAACGATTGGAATAGGCTGGGTAGACACATAGTAAGTGCTGAGTCAATAGGTAGCTTTAAAAGACGGTTGGATCAGAGTATGGATAGGGATGACAGGTGGGATGGCTAAATATTGGATTATTCCAAGGGTGGGGGACAAGGAGCTGCCTTGTTTAGGTCATTAACTGGCCTCTTGCAGTCTCCTCATTTCTTATGTTCTTCTTATGTTCTAATGGTCCTAGTACTGATCCCTGTGGTACCCCACTAGTGACATTACCCCATTCTGATTTCTTCCCATTAATCTGTACCCTCTGTTCCCTACTAGTAAGCCATCCCCTAATCCACTCTAGTACCTTTCCACCTATGCCATGAGTCTTGACTTTACTTAACAGTCTCCTATGGGGTACTCTGTCAGAAGCTTTACTGAAGTCCAAATAAACTATATCATACCCGTCCCCCTTATCTATGGTTTCAAATACTTTCCTATAGAAGGATAATAAATTTGTCAGGCAGGACTTCCCCTTGCTAAAACCATGTTGACTATGTTTAATTAGCTTGTGTTCATCTAAATGTTTTCTAATTGCCCTTGCTATGATAGCTTCTTTGGTTTTTGGACACAGATTGAGATCCCAGTGGTACAACATACAACCTGTACAACCATCACTGGTGATCTCACTGCTGTTCACCACTGGTTGGTTGGTTGGCTGTCTATCGTGTCCCCATCTAGGGGACACACAGGCTATCTAGAACCCGTCAATCACCACTGAAGTGCCTCGTGTTTTGAAACAGAGAAATTGATCATGAGAGGACTGCAGCTAGGAATTGAAACCCTGTAAGTACAATCATCGTACTGACATCTTACCAATCAGACCATAATGATCACCATGGTCCAAGTGGAATTTGGTTGATGTTGACTGTCCCATCACTACACTGCCTCTCTGTCTATGTTTCTCATGCTTTTTCTATATTTTTCAGAGTTACTTTTCTTGCTATAAATTTCTCCGCCATTAAATTGCATTTCTTTAGAGATGGAATGGAGATTAAATGCCCATTCCTCAGGCCTCCTATACTAACACATGCTTCACTCTTGGCCATCCTTAACTTTCTACTTTTCATGAGTAAATAAGAAGTGTAGAATTTTCCAAACTTCTTTCTGAAAAGATGAACAAAACTGAAAAGAGGTAGTGAGAGTAGAAATCGAAGGTAAAAGAGTAGGAAGGAGACAACTCATGAACAGGGCCAGCATTAGGAGTTGCAGGGCCCATTTGGGAACATTTTTGGTGCCCCCGTCACCAGATTCAAAGTCAACGTCTGTTGAATTGTAGATATAAACAAAATATATTATAAATCATATATCTCTATGCTAAACTAAAAATTAATCAAAATGGATGTTCTTACTTCCAACAACGATAGTTAAATCTCTTGCATATTTGCCTCTCTAACTGAATCACCATAATTTTCTTGATGGTTTACCATGAAGTGACAATAACCGATACAATTTGAATTGCTATACACAGGACATACATGTAAGCCAACCAGTAAAAATAAAATGTCATACCAAACCAGCATTCAAGGGAAAGTCAAAAGGAGGACTGCTGCTGACATGAATCTTTCCTTATCATACACTGAACTAACTACTATAATCATCAATCTATCTGGTGAATGGTTTCACAATAATGGACCGACACTGGACTGTTGACATTAATCGTTGCCACATGAATCCATCCTGAGCCTAATTTGATCAGATTGATTTAATTAGTAATTGACCAAATGCAGGCTTACCAACAGCAGACTAATATTTGCCTATCAACATCCGATGTTATCAGCACATATCCACTCTTAGCCTTCACTGGTCCATATGATTTGTTTCAAGTTGGCTGGGAGTTTAATCATAGGATATTGTTAAGGTAAAACTTTACACATTCAAAGATATTTAAAAGTTTTCTCATATAAAGGAACGTGTTTTTTTACCTTTTCAAAGGTATATATTCATACATTATTATATAACTAAGTAACATATTAGTAAATATGAGTATGGTAAAAAATAGATAAAATATGAGCCAGATAATAAAACACTACTGACTTTTTAGCAGTTAAGAAAAAATATGATTGTTGCTGTTCTCTGTCAAATCTGCAATGTGGTGTTAGATATATGTTGCATTGTACAGTAGGCTCTCATATTTGGACACTCATTTAGACTGGCAAAACCTCGCAGAACTTAAATCGTCCAAAGTTAAATACATCATCTTATGGAGGAAATAGATTTGAGTTGGGTAATATTTTGTTTTTGCCCTTTTTCACTTATTTTACTTGTTTACCATATTTCTAAGACGAATTTTAATATGATGATAATTTAGTCATTTTTATCATTCCTAAATTTAAATGATAAAAATACCGGATAAGGTACTATCTTGGGTTGAGTGGTTATTGGAAAAATCATGGGTGGGCATAGAGTAAATATTTTTTTCATCTTGGACACTGCACCCATAACCTTGTGTTTAGCCTTCAGTTCTAACTTCTAAAATAATATTATAGAACTAAACTCACCCCCATCACCTTGACTACTGTCACCTGATGCTCCCATGGTCACCATAAGGGGATGTAGGCCATGAAATCACCGTCTAAACACAAGACAATCATACTGGTCCACCCCAAAAAAGTGTGATAGCGGCCTCAATCATGCATACACGTTTGCAGTACAGTAGTGTGTGTGTGTGTGTGTGTGTGTGTGTGTGTGTGTGTGTGTGTGTGTGTGTGTGTGTGTGTGTGTGTGTGTGTGTGTGTGTGTGTGTGTGTGTGTGTGTGTGTGGTGTGTGTGTGTGTGTGTGTGTGTGTGTGTGTGTGTGTGTGTGTGTGTGTGTGTGTGTGTGTGTGTGTGTGTGTGTGTGTGTGTGTGGTGTGTGTGTGTGTGTGTGTGTGTGTGTGTGTGTGTGTGTGTGTGTGTGTGTGTGTGTGTGTGTGTGTGTGTGTGTGTGTGTGTGTGTGTGTGTGTGTGTGTGTGTGTGTGTGTGTGTGTGTGTGTGTGTGTGTGTGTGTGTGTGTGTGTGTGTGTGTGTGTGTGTGTGTGTGTGTGTGTGTGTGTGTGTGTGGTGTGTGTGTGTGTGTGTGTGTGTGTGTGTGTGTGTGTGTGTGTGTGTGTGTGTGTGTGTGTGTGTGTGTGTGTGTGTGTGTGTGTGTGTGTGTGTGTGTGTGTGTGTGGTGTGTGTGTGTGTGTGTGTGTGTGTGTGTGTGTGTGTGTGTGTGTGTGTGGTGTGTGTGTGTGTGTGTGTGTGTGTGTGTGTGTGTGTGTGTGTGTGTGTGTGTGTGTGTGTGTGTGTGTGTGTGTGTGTGTGTGTGTGTGGTGTGTGTGTGTGTGTGTGTGTGTGTGTGTGTGTGTGTGTGTGTGTGTGTGTGTGTGTGGTGTGTGTGTGTGTGTGTGTGTGTGTGTGTGTGTGTGTGTGTGTGTGTGTGTGTGTGTGTGTGTGTGTGGTGTGTGTGTGTGTGTGTGTGTGTGTGTGTGTGTGGTGTGTGTGTGTGTGTGTGTGTGTGTGTGTGTGTGTGTGTGTGTGTGTGTGTGTGTGTGTGTGTGTGTGTGTGTGTGTGTGTGGTGTGTGTGTGTGTGTGTGTGTGTGTGTGTGTGTGGTGTGTGTGTGTGTGTGTGTGTGTGTGTGTGTGTGTGTGTGTGTGTGTGTGTGTGTGTGTGTGTGTGTGTGTGTGTGTGTGTGTGTGTGTGTGTGGTGTGTGTGTGTGTGTGTGTGTGTGTGTGTGTGTGTGTGTGTGTGTGTGTGTGTGTGTGGTGTGTGTGTGTGTGTGTGTGTGTGTGTGTGTGTGTGTGTGTGTGTGTGTGTGTGTGTGGTGTGTGTGTGTGTGTGTGTGTGTGTGTGTGTGTGTGTGTGTGTGTGTGTGTGTGTGTGTGTGTGGTGTGTGTGTGTGTGTGTGTGTGTGTGTGTGTGTGTGTGTGTGTGTGTGTGTGTGTGTGTGTGTGTGTGTGTGTGTGTGTGTGTGTGCAATAGATGGCGATGTTAGCGCCTCCGCTAACAAACCCATCCAGAGTTGAATTTTTGCTATCTAGTTAAGATTGTATAGAGATCAACTTTATATCCAAAGATAAAACCTACAAACAAAAAATCACGGAATATGAAAGCCCACTATATTGTGTTTATATGACAAGACTAGAGTATATTATCTAAGTGGAAAACCCATTGTCATGTCTGTTGCCCTCCTCTGTCAAAATTCACCCCACACACTTACCCCTGACACCAGCCCTTTATTCTTCTCAGCAAAATTCCTGACAAACTGTTGTCGTGGTTGTAAGATGAGAAATGCCTTCAGTTTCCTGCTTGGTATTTTTTCTTCCAGCTCATTGATGACAGCAGTCATTGTTCTGAAACATGAGTGGTGATAGTGTACAAGTATCTGAACATTTTATATTACATTCTTGCTTGTTACAGTGTTTGTGTGTTTGTGTGTGTGTATTTAACTAGTTGTATTTACTTAGTTGTAGTATACAGGGCCTGAGCTACATTATCACCTGAGCCATTATCACCTCTTCCTTCAGTCCATTCCAAGTATTAAGATTTCTCTTTTTGCAATGTTTTCTTGTGTCCCCTCAAATATCTGTTTCCTCCAGGCTGTTCAGAAATTTATATATTGTAATCAAGTCTCCTCCTTCTCTTCTTTCTTTTAGTGTAATTAGATGCATTTTTAAAAATCTTTCCTTATATGTTAGGTCTTCCAAATCTAGCACAATCTTAGTTGTAATTCTCTGCTTTTACTTGTGCAGGGACCATGTTACTTCTGCATATACCAATTTTGGTCTGATAATTGTAGTTATAATTTTTCTCATCATATTCTTGTGTGTGTGTGGGTAGTTATAAAATTTCTCATCATATATTTATGTGTCTATTTATTTAGTCGTATTTACCTAGTTGTAACATCCAAGGAAAGAGCTATGTTCCTACTGTCCCGTCTCTAAATCTACTATTATCCAGTTTACTTTTGAAATCATGAACATTTCTTGGATCAATAACTTCTGCATCAAGTTTATTCCAGGCTTCTTTGCTTCTATATTGGAAGCTGTATTTTTTATTCTCTTGCATGTAGTACTTTTCTGTTTCTTCTCGTGTCCTCTTGTATTTCTGTCGTCCCACACAAATAGATCTTCTCTGTCAATTTTTTCCAGAACTTTTGAGGCTCTATACACTGCTACAAAGTCTCCCCTTTCTCTTCTTTTCTCAAGAGTTGGGAGTTTCAGACAAAAATTTTTCTTCTTCATATGGTAAATCTCTCAGGCTTGGAGCCATTTTTGTAGCTGCTCTTTGTATTCTCTCGATCTTTTTTGTATCCTTTTTTTTATGTGGTGATCAATTTCTTAAACATGTTTTCAACCAAATATTTGAAAGCCATTCTTATATTTCTCAGCAGCTGATATGTATGTCATGTGATTTTATTAATATGTTTCTCAGGTGACAAATTATCTGTAATCCATACTCCCAAGTCTTTTTCAACATTTGTTTTGTTTATCCTTTCATTTCCCATTGAATATTTTCCTTTCTGTCTCATTATACTACTGCCCATTTCCAGCACTACACTCTTTGGCTTTTAACTCCATTTCTCATAGTTTACTCCATCTGTGAATCTTATCTAGATCCTTTTGTAAATATTCACAGTCCTCTTTACTTTTTCTTTTTCTTAGTAATTTGGCATCATCTGCAAATAGACTCATATAACAATTCACTCCCTCTGTCATATCATTTACATAGACCAAGAACATCACTGGGGTCAATACTGATCCTTGAGGAACTCCACTTTTCACACTGCACCATTCTGACTTCTGATCTTTTATTACTGTTCTCATTTCTCTGTTGCTCAAAAATCTTCCATCCATTTCAGTAAACCACCCTTCAATCCTCCTACATTTTGAAGTTTCCAGAGCAGTCTCTTGTGAGGTATCTTGTCAAAAGCCTTCTTGAGGTCCAGGTAGATGCAATCAACCCATCCTTCTCTTTCATGTGTCACATCAATTACTCTTGAGATTAAATAAGTTTAATAAGTTCGTTATACAAGACCTTCATCCTCTAAATCCAAGCTGACCACTTGAGAGTGTGTTTGTCTCTTCCAAAAACTTCAACCATCTGTCCTTCACTATTTTTCCAAAAATTTTTGCCACAACGCTTGTTAATGATACTGGTCTATAATTTAATGGTTCTTCTTTATCTCCTTTGTAAATTGGCACAATATTTGCTCTTTTCCAATCTAGCATTACTCTGCTCTCCTTTAGTGAACTGCCAATTATAATATGTACATTTCCTGCTAGCTGGTTACTGCATTCTTTCATTATCCAATTTGACATTCCATCTGGACCCGACACTTTTCTTACATCTTGGCTTTCCATTAGTTGTTTTACTTCTTTTAAGTCTAATTTTATGTATTCCATCAAATATTCCGTTGCTTTAACATTATTCATTCTAAATTCACTTTCTCCTGTAAATACAGTCTTAAAGCTCTTGTTCATTACCTCAGCCTGTTGTAATGCATCTTCATACACTGTGCCTTCTACCTTCAGCTTGTCTACTCCCTCCCTGCTTTTCATTTTTCCATTTATATATCTAAAGAAAAGTTTTTGTTCGTTTTTACATTTTTTTTATTATATTTCTCTGAAAGTTACTTTCTTCTTCTCTTTGTATTTCTACATATTCATTTCTAGTTGTTTAGTATTTCTACCATAAGTTTCTTCTCCTTTTTTCTCCACTTGTTCCAAGTTTTTTCTTTTTCCAATCTTGAAATTCACATCTTCCATTAAGCCATTCATTCTTTTTCTTTTCTCTAAAACCCATTTTTGGGACGTATCTATCTATGCCCTCCATGTATATTTGAATGAACTCATACTATTTCTTTTGAGTGCTTCTTATTACATGGAAACTACTCCAGTCAGTTTCTGCGAAAAATTTTCTCAATCCTACAAAGTCTGCTTTACCATAATTGTATCTTCCATTCTTGTGTTCCTCTCTTCTCCCCTCTTTTATACTATCATTTACTTCGAACTCAATAAGTACATGGTCACTCTTTCCTAGTGGGCACTGATAATTTACTTCTCTAATTACTTATAATTTACTTTTCTAATTACTTCCAGTTTCTTTGTCAATAGTAGATCTAGTCTTGATGGTTCTTCATTG
Source organism: Metacarcinus magister (assembly GCA_029783475.1). Lineage (NCBI taxonomy): Eukaryota > Metazoa > Arthropoda > Malacostraca > Decapoda > Cancridae > Metacarcinus > Metacarcinus magister. Next base: position 2,411,300 of record JAPQNM010000005.1, read on the forward strand.
CCTCTAAATCTTGTGTTTTCTTTAATCCACTGGGTTACCAAATCCAACAATAAATCACCCCATGATTCTCCTCATCCAGTATACAACTCTTATCCAGCAAACTTCTTTGCAGTTGAAATCTCCCATCATAATTATGTTGTCACTGTTTTTTTTATCATATTCTTTAAACATTTACATGTGTCTTTCACTAAGTTTCCATATTCTTCTCTCCCTCAGGCATTGCTTTTGGGTGGAATGTATATGACTACCAAGTCTCTTTTTCTTTCATTTTTCATTACCAACTCTACCTTCAACACCTCTGCCATACCTTCTTTTTCCATCTTCCCCATCATCACGTCCTTCCTTATTAACACCATTACTCTGCCTCCCCTTTTTTTTCTATTCTGCCTCCATACATTGTATTGTCCCTCCCAAACTGGTACATTCTCAGAATCATTAAGTTTTGTTTCTACTAAACTATATATGTCTGGTTTCTTGGTTCTCAAATAATCATTTATTTCTGATAATGTTGACACTATCCCATTTATATTTGTGTATGAAACAAACCGTTCTTTTTCTTTTTCCTTTTAACTGTCTTTTCTTACTTTTTCTCTTGTATGTACCACTTTTTCACTTTTAGGTCTAAAACTCTCCAATAGAATTTGTTTCTCCTCTTCCGTTCTCATTTCGTTTTTTTTCCTTGGCTTCTGTGATCAGTACATTAAATCTGGCTCTTTCATCCTCAGTCATATATTTTCTTAGTCAAATTTTCTTATATCTTTGCCAGTTTCTAAGCTTTAGAAAGAAAATCTTTTGTTGTTGCTTGAGACCTGAAATTAACTTTTAAGGGGCGAGTCCCTCCTTCTTCATATTTCCCTAGCCTGTGTATCTCCTCTATTTCTTCTTCAAACTCTGAATTTTCTTCTTGTACCAAATTAAACACTTCCTTAACTGCCTTCTTTTCTTCTTCCTGTCTTATGTTTTTCTTTGGCAACACATTTTCTTAAAATCCAAAAATGATCACACATTTCTTCTTGTCCACTGTATCTCTTACTAAATTTTCATTTTGTTTTATTACTTTAACTACTTCCTTGGCCAGATTTCTTTTACAATTTCTTGATCATAATTTTTCGCAAACTTTCTTGTTCCTTTATTTGTTCAATCTACCATGTTTTTCTCTCATCTTTCATTTCTTCTTGTGCCTTCTTCCACATCTTGTGTCCTGCATTTATTTCAACATGAATTTTCACTACCTTTTCGTTGTCTTCTTGTTTACCATTTAATTCATCAAGTCTATTTTTCATCACAGCGTTTTGTTTATCCATTACGTGCATTGATCTTTCCATCTTTTCCATTTTATCCATTAATTCATGGACAATCTCTTTAAGCATTATAACTCTCTTTTGGTTTGTTTTATCAGCTAAATTTTTTCATTAGACTTTTTGAAACCAACAAACTCTGATGTTGTATGATCGGTCATGTTTGTTTACCATAAGCGTTTTGAGTTTAACCCACTTTTTTTAGGCTATTTCTTAACTATTCCTTGGAGACGGGACTCATTTAACTGCACAGCTTTCTTACCTGTATATGTACTAGGTCTCCTTGGGTCCTCTTCCACCTTGTTCAGTCATAATAGCCGTTTTGAAGAGAGCAACTCTGGTGTGTATGTTGATTCTAATGTATGTATTTGTGTGTTGTATACAGGGCATGAGCTACACTCGTGTGGTCCTGTCTCCGTATTTATATTTGTTTAGTTTTTCCTTCAGTTGATGTACATTCTTTGCCATTATCACATCTTCCTTCAATCCATTCCAAGTATCTATATTTCTTTGGGGAAAACTGTACTTTTTTGTATCTTTCAAGCAAATTCCTTTATGCAGTATTTTCTTGTGTCCCCTCAAATTTTTTGTTTCTCCTTTTCTTCTTAATATTAGGTCTTTTCTATCTGTTTTCTCCAGGTTGTTAATCAATTTATATATTGTGATTAAGTCACTTCTTTCTCTTCTTTCTTTCAATGTTGTTAAGTGCATTTCTTTTAATCTTTCCTCATATGGTAGGTCTTCCAATTCTGGCACTATCTTAGTTTCAATTCTCTGTGCTTTTTCTTGTGCGGGGACCATATTACTTCTGCATATTCCAGTTTTGGTCTGATCATTGTAGTTATACTTTTTCTCATTATATCTTTATCTAGGAAATGAAAAGCCATTCGTATATTCCTTAGCATCATGAAAGTGTCACCAAATATTCTATTTATATGTTTCTCAGGCGATAAGTTGTCCTGTATTACCACTCCCAAATCTTTCTCTTCTTTTGCTATTGATATAATATTTTCCAATAACTTATACGTCCATGAGGGTCTCATTGCACTTTTTCCCATTTCCAATACATGGCATTTTTTTGCATTAAATTCCATTTCCCATGTCTTGCTCCATTCATATATCTTGTTTATATCATTCTGTAGCTCCTCACAATCCTTGTGGTTTCCTATCTTTCTTAGTAATTTTGCATCATCTGCAAATAGACTTCTTTTTTTATTTTATTTATTTATTTTTTTCATTTTATTACATTAAAAGGGTACTGGCCAAGGGAAAACAAAAATAAGTAAATAAAAAAATCCCGCTTGTCGTCAGACCCTGTAAAGAGGACAGTAGGAGAATAGAAGCAAGGGCTGGAGATCCAGTTAACATTAGAGGTGTCTTGACACTCCTCTTTTGAAAGAGTTTAAGTCATAGGCAGGTGGAAAAACAGACAAAGGAAGAGAGTTCCAGAGTTTACCAGTGTAAGGGATGAAAGAGTGAAGATACTGGTTAACTCTTGCATTAGGAAGATGGACAGAATAAGGATGAGAAGAAGTAGAAAGTCTTGTGCAGCGAGGCCGTGGGAGGGGGAGAGGCATGCAGTTAGCAAGTTCAGAAGAGCAGTCAGCATGAAAATAGTGGTAGAAGATAGATGAAGATGCAACATTGCGGCGGTGACTTAAAGAATCAAGATAGTCAGTTAGAGGAGAAGAGTTGATGAGACGAAAAGCTTTAGACTCCACCCTGTTTAGTAAAGCTGTATGAGTTGAACCCCCCCCAGACATGAGAGCCATACTCCATACATGGGCGGATAAGGACCCTGTACAGAGCAAGCAGCTGAGAGGGAGAGAAAAATGGACGCAGATGCCATAGGACACCTAACTTCTTGGAAGCTGATTTAGCAAGAGTAGAGATATGAAATTGCCAGTTTAGATTTTTAGCAAAGGATAGACCGAGTGTGTTTAATGTGGAGGAGAGGGGAAGTTGAGTGTCATTGAAGAAGAGGGGATAGTTATCTGGAAGGTTATGTCGAGTAGATAGTTGTAGAAATTGAGTTTTTGAGGCATTGAACAAAACTAGGTTTGCTCTGCCCCAATTAGAAACAAGTGAAAGATCAGAAGTTAAGCGTACTATAGCATCTCACCTTGAGTCATTTAATTCTTGTTGGGTTGGGCGTCTGTTGTACGACGTTGAAAAATGCAAGGTGGTGTCATCAGCATAGGAGTGGATAGGGCATTGAGTCAGATTTAGGAGATCATTGATGAATAATAGAAAGAGAGTGGGTGATAGGACAGAACCCTGAGGAACACCACTGTTGATAGTTTTAGGAGAAGAACAATGACCGTCCACTACAGCAGCAGGAGACCGGTCGGAAAGGAAACTAGAGATGAAGGTACAGAGAGAAGGATAGAATCCGTAGGAGGGTAGTTTAGAAATTAAAGATTTATGCCAGACTCTATCGAAAGCTTTTGATATGTCAAGGTCGATAGCAAAGGTTTCACAGAAGTCCCTAAAAGAGGATGACCAAGATTCAGTTAGGAAAGCAAGAAGATCACCAGTAGATTGGCCTTTACGGAAACCATACTGGCAATCAGAGAGAAGGTTGTGAGCTGATAGATGCCTCATTATCTTCTTGTTAAGGACAGATTCAAAGGCTTTAGAAAGGCAGGAAATCAAAGCTATAGGGCGGTAGTTAGAAGGATTGGAGCGGTCACCCTTTTTAGGGACAGGTTGAATGTGAGCAAACTTCCAGCAAGAAGGATAGGTAGAAGTAGAGAGACACAGATGATAGAGTTTGACCAGGCAGTGAGCGAGTTCGGAAGCACAGTTTTTGAGAACAACAGGAGGGATTCCATCCAGACCGTAACCCTTCCGAGAATCAAGGCCAGAGAGGGCCTGGAAAACGTCATAATAAAGAATTCTAATTTTAGGGATGAAGTAGTCAGCGGGTGGAGGAGTAGGAGGAATATGCCCAGTATCATCCAAAGAAGAGTTGGTAGCAAAGGTTTGAGTGAAGAGTTCAGCTTTAGAGAAAGAAGAGACAGCTGTGGGGCCATCTGGTTGAAGTAAAGGAGGGAAAGATGAAGAAGTAAAATTGTTAGAGATATTATTGGCTAGATGCCAGAAATCACGAGAAGAGTTAGAGTTGGAAAGACTTTGACATTTTCTATTGATGAAAGAGTTTTTAGTAAGTTAGAGAATAGATTTGGCACGATTACGGGCAGAAATATATAGGGCATGAGTTTCAGCAGATGGATGGCTACAGTACCGTTTGTGAGCCTCCTCTCTATCATTGACAGCACGAGAACAAGCAGAGTTAAACCAGGGCTTTTTAGCTTTAGTATTAGAGAAAGTATGAGGAATGTATAGCTCCATGCCAGAGATAATCACCTCTGTTATGCGTTCGGCACACAGAGAAGGATCTCTGACATGGAAACAATAATCATCTCAAGGAAAATCAGAATAGTACTGCCTCAGGTCCTCCCACTTAGCAAAGTTGAAATGCCAGAAGCACCTCTGCTTAGGCAGGTCCTGAGGCTGCACTGGAGTGATAGGACAGGTAACGGAAATAAGATTGTGATCGGAGGAGCCCAACGGAGAGGAAAGTTTAACAGAGTAAGCTGAAGGGTTGGAAGTTAGGAAAAGATCAAGAATGTAACTGCTTACTCCTTCTGTCATGTTATTTACATATATTAGATACATTATTGGTGCCAAAACTGATCCCTGTGGTACTCCACTTTTCACTTCTCTCCATTCAGATTTTTCACCCTTTACTACTGTTCTCATTTCCCTTCCTTTCAGGTAGTCTTCCATCCAGTTCTTTAATGTGCCTTTCAATCCTCCAATATGTTCCAACTTCCATAGTAATCTCCTGTGCGGAACCTTATCAAATGCCTTTTATAAGTCTAAATATATGCAATCCGCCCATCCATCTCTTTCTTGTGTTATATCTATTACTTTTGAATAAAAACTAAATAAGTTGGTGACACACGATCTTCCTGTTCTGAATCCAAATTGTCTATCTGATATTATTCCTTCTCTTTCTAAGTAATCAGTCCATTGTTTCTTGATGACCTTCTCACATATCTTCCATACTATGCTGCTCAATGACACTGGTTTATAATTAAGTGGTTCTTCTTTGTTTCCATTCTTGTAAATAGGCATTATATCAGCTCTTTTCTATTCTTTAGGGACTTTTCCTGTTTTAATAGAACACTCAATTATATCATGCATTGATTCAGCCATTTCTTGTCTACACTCCTTCAATATGTATCCTGATACTCCATCTGGTCCTATAGCTTTTCGTTCATCCAATTCCTTCATCATTTCTTCTATCTCTTTTTTGCTTATCTTGATTTCCCACATCTCGTTTTTCCTCACTTGTCCTTGTGGCTTTTTAAAGTCAGATTCAGTTGTAAATACTTTCTGAAAATTTTTATTTAGCACTTCACTGATTTCTTTCGGGTCCTCATATACTTCATTATTTTCCTTCAATCTAGTTTTATTTTTACATTAATAAATCTATAATAAAGCTTTGGTTTTTTCTTGTATTTGTCAATTATATCTTTTTCATATTTCTTCTCTTCTTACCCTTACATATTCATTCCTTTCTTTTTAATATTCTTCTTTCCTTTCCTGGACCGGTTTTCTTTTCATTCTCCTCCATGCTTCATCTCTTCTCTTTTTAGCTCCTTCACATTTTTCGTTAAACCACTCTTTTTAAAATTTTTCTTTTACTTTATAAAATGGAACGTATTCCTTTACTCCTTGCTCGTATATCATCAGAAAGAGATCATATTTCTCCTGTACGTCCTTTAATTCCTTCATTTTCGTCCAGTCAATTTAATTGGAAAACATCTTCATTGCAGTATAGTTTGTTTTTGCATAATTTCTTCTTTTCTTTATGTATGATTCCTCCTGTTTGTCTTTTATATCTCCCTTAATCTCAATTTCCAGGACCACATGGTCACTCCTTCCAAAGGGGCATTCATAATTAATATCTGTTTCTAGATTTATTTCTTTAGTAAATAAAAGATCTAATCTTGATGGTTTATCTTCGCCTCTAAATCTTATATTTTCAGTTACCCATTGAATCATTGTATCATTCATCGTTAGTCTCAATAATCGATTTCCCCATGTATTTTCACCTCCGCTTTCAAACGTCTCCCAATTTAGTTCACTCACTGCAGTTAAAATCTCCCACCAGTGTTACTTTTTGACTGCTTTTAATAATCTTTTCTAAGCTCTCTAGGGTATCTTCTATTATTTCTTCATGTTCTTCCTTAGTTCAAGTTTTTGTTTTTGGAGGTACATATGCAACTATTATTTTTTAGCTTTCTCCATATCTTGTATTAATTTGTGCACTTATCAATTCTGCTTTACCTTTTCCATACTCTACATTTTTAACTTTTATTTTAGATTTTATCATTAGCATCACACCACCACCTTTTTTGTCTTTTATATCCTTCCTCCATATATTATAACTATCATTTTCAATGTTAGTCTGGATTTCTTCACATAGTTTTGTTTCTGTTAGGCATACAATTTCTGGTTTCTTCTCTTTTAGATAATCTATTAATTCTAGTTTTCTTGAAATTATTCCATCTATGTTAGTATACATTACTTTTATTTCATCACTTTCTTTTGTAACTGATCCATTCATTTAATTTTCTTTTCTTTCTAATATCTGTTATTTATGTACAATTTCATTATCTTGTTCTTTACTCTCCAAAAAAAACTTTGTTTTCTCCTGTTGTTCTTTCATCATTTTTCTGCTTTGCTTCTTCCTTCAATTCTTTAAAATTTTGTCTCTTCTTCATTCATACTCTTTTAAAGAACACATCTTTATATTCTGCAATGTCCCTGAGCTTGTAAGTCCTAACTAAGATCTCTTCTGTTGCAGTCTGAGTTTTAAGTCTCAATTTTATTGGTCTAACACCTCCTACAATGTATGGACCTAACCTCATTACATCCTCTACTTCCTCCTCAAATTTAGTATTATCATCCTCATCATTTAATTATTTTAGTATTTCCTTTATGCATTTTGTTTCTTCTTTTTCTCTCTTTATTCTCATAGCTATAACCTTTTCTTTCAATCCGTATATCATTACATTCTTTTTCTTCTCTGCTGCATCTCTGAAAATGTTTCAATTAGTTTTTAATACTTTAATTACTTCTTTTTCCATTCTCACTTTGCTTTCCATTTCTTGTTGTTCAAATATTTCTTTGAAGCTAATTTTATCCTTTTCTTTTTCTTCTTTTCAGGCTTTCACTTCATTGTTAACAAAATCTTTAAATTCCTCTGAAATCTCTTGTTTTGAAAATCCTTGGGTGTTCTTTAAAGCTACATTTTCACTTGTTAGTTTCTCAATCACCTTTACCCTTTCATTATTTATATTCTTGAGGTTGTCTATTTAATTTTTCAAATGACTTTTTTCCTTACACAATTCATAGAAATTTGACTCATTAGTGTTAATCCTCTCCAATAAATTTTCAAGTGATTTTTTACAACCACTCACTTCTTCCCTTACTCCCTTGTTTTCACACTTCAACTTTTTAATCTCCTTTACTCTCTTATCATTTACCTTCTTGAGGTTATCTTTTTCCTTCTTCAAATCCTTTCTTTCCGTGTGCCATTCATTGAAAGTTGACTCAGCGCGTTCATTCTTGCAGATAATTTCTCACCTCCAACTGTACTCCTTTCATCTCAATCCTTGTTTTATCCTCTTCTGCCTCAATGTAATGTAATCTCACCATGGATTTGGCGATATTCACATCATCCTCCATGAACAATTTAAATCCCGGGCTCCGTAATGGCCATTTTGGCGGTTGGAACTTGTTTCCATTAATTACCACTTCACATAATGGACTTTCCATGGTTATGAGCTTCCCAAATCACCTTTCCTCCACTCTAGACAGGACCACAATACTGTACCAAACTCAGACCCTATATAACTATAACTAAGCCTGTTTTGAAGAGAGCGTCCCTGGAAGGCGTTTTTTGTATTGCGCATCAGCTGTGTGTGTGTGTGGGTGTGTGTGGGGGTGTATGTGTGTGTGTGTGTGTGTGGGTGTGTGTGTGGGTATTTACCTAGTTGTATTTAACAGGGTTCGAGCAGGGCTCATTATGTCCTGTCTCCATATCTATATTTATCCAACTTCTTCTTAAAATCATGTATGCTGGCTGCCTCAACAATCTCCTCTCTCAGTCCATTCCATACATCCACAGTTCTATGTGGAAAACTATACTTCTTCACATCTCTTGAACATGGACTCTTTCCAACCTTCTTTGAATGCCCTCTCGTACGTCTGGATGCATCTTCCGTCAGTATCACCAGGTCTTGTTTGTCTATCTTTTCCTTCCCACTAACGATTTTGTACATAGTTATTAAATCTCCTCTCTCTCTTCTGTCTTGCAGCATTAGCAGTCCCATTTCCTTCAATCTATCCTCATATTCTAGATCTTTCAGTTCCGGTACCATTCTTGTGGCTGTCCTCTGGATCCTTTCCAACTTCTTGACATCCTTCTTCTTATGTGGAGACCACACCACTGCTGCATATTCCAACCTAGGACGCACCATGGTAGTCAGAATCTTCCTCATCATGTCCTTGTCCATATAGCGAAATGCCACCCTAATGTTCGATAACATCCTGTATGTTGAGCCAAATATCCCACTTATATGTCTTTCTGGCGACAATGTGTCCTGAATAATCAGCCCTAGGTCCTTCTCCTCCCTTCTCTTCGTAATCACTTCCTCCCCCATTTTATACTCCCATACAGGTCTTCTTAGGCTCTTTCCCATCACTAACACATGGCATTTCTTGGCATTAAAATCCAATTTCCACTTCTGGCTCCATTCACAAATCTTAACTATATCTCTCTGCATCTCCATGCAATCATCATGGCTCCTTATCACTCTGAAGATCTTAGCATCATCAGCAAATAGATTTATGTAACTGCTCAATCCCTCATGCATATCATTTATATATATTTGAAACATGATGGGTGCCAATACTGACCCTTGAGGCACGCCACTTAACACTTCACCCCAACTTGAACAGGTGTCTCTGATTACAGTTCTCATTTCCCTGTTATGTAGGTAGTCCCACACCCATTTCAATATAGTTCCACTTAATCCACCTACGTGTTCCAACTTCCACAACAGCCTTCTATGAGGTACCCTATCAAATGCCTTTTTAATGTCTAGGTAGACTGTATCGACCCATCCATCTCGTTCTTGCACCACATCTATCACTCTTGTATAAAAGCTTAGCAAATTTGTCACACAAGATCTTCCTTTCCTGAAGCCAAATTGACAATCAGATACAACATCATTCTCTTCCAAATACTCCAACCACTTCTCTTTAATTATTATTTCACAGAGTTTTCCCACGACACTCGTCAGCGACACCGGTCTGTAATTCAGTGGCTCAGTCTTCTTTCCTCCTTTGTATATGGGCACTATGTTTGCTCTCTTCCACTCTCTTGGCACTCTCCCCTCCATCATTGAGGTGTTGATCACATCCCAAATTGGCTCCTCCAGTTGTTTCCTGCATTCTTTCAATGTCCAGTTTGATACTTCATCCGGTCCCATCGCTTTCCTCACATCCAACTTTTCCAACAATTTGCCAATTTCTTGCTTCTCCACCTTTACTTCTTGCAACCCTACCCATCTCACCTCTTCTCTTGGTTCAACAAACTCTTCTTCCACACTAAATACAGACTTAAAACTCTCATTCATGACTTCACTCATCTCCTCTGCTTTTTCATACTTCTTCCCACCTTTTTCTAGCTTGTCAATAGTCTCTCTATTTGTCAATTTCCCTTTAATGTGTCTGTAAAATAACTTAGGTTCTTCCTTACACTTCTCCACTATATCCTTTTCAAACCTTATCTCTTCCTCCCTTCTTATTCTAACATACTCATTTCTTGCCTCCTTATACAGCTCTCTATTGTTATCATTTCGATGTTTCTTCAGCTTCCTCCATGCTGCATCCTTTATCTTCTTCGCTCTTGCACACCTGGCATTGTACCAACTATATTTACTTTCTTTTACTTTATACACTGGCACATACTTCTGTACTCCCTCCTTGTATTTTTCCAGAAACTTTTCATATTTGTCCTGCACTGTCATTCCTTTCATAATTCTTTTCCACTCTATACTCCCAAAAAACTTCCTTAATTCAGCAAAATTTGCCTTGGCGTAATTCAATCTCCCTTTTCTGTGATCCTCCCTCCTCATTTCCGCTTTCTCATCTTGGATTCCCACCTCTATCACTATATGATCACTTTTTCCCATTGGGCTCAAGTATTTAATTTCTGGACGTAGTTCAGGTCTCTTGGTGAACACCAGGTCTAACACAGATGGTTCCTCTGTCCCTCTGTACCTAGTGAATTCATCCACCCACTGCTCCATTGTGTTCTCCATTGCCAATTGCATCAGTTCCTCACTCCATAACTCAGCATTACCATAAACTTCCATTTCTTCCCAATTGACACCTTTACAATTAAAATCTCCCAGTAGTAATACTTTGCTGCACTTATTAATCATATTTTCAAGCACTTTATCACCTCCTTCCGCATTTCCTTGTGTTTTTGTCCTCATGCATTAGTGTTTGGTGGTGCATACGCTACTATGATCTTCCTCCTTTCCCTTCCACTGGTCCTGGTGTGGGTGTGTGTGTGTGTGTGTGTGTGTGTGTGTGTGTGTGTGTGTGTGTGTGTGTGTGTGTGTGTGTGTGTGTGTGTGTATGTGTGTGTGTGTGTATGTGTGTGTGTGTGTGTGTGTGTGTGTGTGTGTGTGTGTGTGTGTGTGTGTGTGTGTGTGTGTGTGTGTGTGTGTGTGTGTGTGTGTGTCCCCTATTGCTTCTCATTCAAAATTAAGTTCTTTTCATACTCCTACCCTTGAAATTTCCAATTGTACTCATTTCAATATCAGTGTTCATTCAACAATGCAAAATGTCATGCCAAACTCACTTTACTAGTTTGATGTTACAGAGAAGAAATTGAAACTCCTTCTTGCAATCCTCAGCCGTGAAACAGTCAAAGGCAATGTTCTCCCAGTTGATTCTTTTGGCTGTATAGAGGCAACCTTTGTTGTCCACCTTGGGAAGCTGCCTCTTCATCCCATCCAGCATACATATGATGTCCTTCACAGTCCATGGCTTTGAATCTAATGAGAAAAATGCATTGACTTGTGTTATTCTACATCATACCTGAATTTTGCATCAAGATTTTGCCAAATCATTAAGGGTGGATGAGGGTCTTGCCAATGTATTTAACTTTACTTTCACCTAATCCTTTCTCATACATGCAGAGTGGCATTGGGATACCATGACAAAAATTACCACTCAGATAAAGAATTATAAATAAATAAATAAATAAACAATAAATCCACCTGCAAATTTCAGAAGTATTATAGTGATGAGACAGGCAACGTTGACCAAAAATACACTTAGAATTGGAACTGGTGATCATTATGGTCTGATTGGTAAGGTGTTGGTATGCTGAGTGTAGGGCTGGGCGGGAACCGGTTCCGTAACCAGTTCCAACCGTTCTGCCACTACTGGCTGGGTTTCTTTGCACTCTAATTGGTAGATGTGAGATGACATCACAACATGTGGCATAGATATTGGTGTACACAAGATGACTCGCTTATATGAGTCAAGACTGCCAAGGAGAGGGAACCTGTGTCCATCATACCAATAAATAAATGCAAACCTTATTTCCATAGATATATAAATTTATTCATTTGCATGTTGTACCCTTCCTCTCTTGAATTGTAACCGAACTATATTTCAGGCACTAAGGGTTTTTCAAGGGCAGTGTGTAAAAGGTGTACATCTCGCAGTCAGACTTAGAATTACAAGTAAAAGCAAAGTCATTCAAGCAGAATAGAACTGATCTAGTGTGGAATCATATGGAGCAGACGTTGTCTGGCATGGTTGTATCATTGGTCTGCAAAGACAAGCTAAAGAACATAAGAACATAAGAAAATAAGGAGGCTGCAAGAAGCTAATTGACCTACAAAAGGCAGCTCCTGTCTACCTAAGACCTACCATCTGTTTTCTTCATTTATAGATAGATATGTATAACCTTTTCTTAAACGTATCTATTGTGCCTGCATTTACCACATGCTTGCTGAGTTTATTCTATTCCTCTACTACCTTATTAGTGAACCAATTTTTTGCCTATTTGTCGTGACCAGATAATGTGTTAAAAGGGAAGATAAATATTATGTGAAGGTGGAAGATACATGTGGAGTTAAGGAACTCAGAGGTGAGCACAGTCAAAAGGGTAAAAATTAATGAGCTATGGTCAAAATAAGATTTAAGTGCCCCTGTAGATGCAGGTAGCAGGTCAGGCCAGGTGCACGGTCAGACAGACCAGTGACCACTCAAATGACTCGGCAAATTAAAGGATTTAGAGAGATTAGGGAGATTGTCGAGGCAAGGTCATAAATATCTGCCGGCTTCTTTTGTTAAACATGGCCTACATTATAAATCCATTAAGGTATTCCCTAGAGTTTACACAGAGGCCTCCTCAAACCTTAGAGAATTTTAAGGGAAACTCACCTTTATATAAAAAAAAGTAGAAGTCTAAGGGAAAATAACATATATGTTGGGGCCTCCCAAAATCTTGTTTTGTGAGAATTGGTAACTGCTAGTTTGAGTATATATATTCAGATGTAGCGGCCTATTAGAATCACTTCACTCAGCTTTTCCACTTTAGAAGTTCAACCAACTCAGCTCAGAATGGAGCTACTGACTTATTGGGTAAGTGGAAGCTCCTTTTCTAATGCAGTCAAATAGCAGCTGTTAGGATGTTATTTTAAGAATATTTATTTATGTAGGATTGTGATGTACGAATATTATGCATTGTTCCAGTATATGAATATTATGAATTGCTCCAGGATTTGAATAGTATGTGTTGTTCCAAATTATGAATATTATTGTAAGCTCCTAGAGATATTATCTAATGTGCCTGATTATTTGTATATGTTAAATATTGATGAAGAGAAATAATGTTTGGAGCAAGGATTGTCTACTTAATTAATTAAATATGGAAAAATCAAAGTGTTCTGTACCCCGTGACCAAAGTATATGTTGATTAACAGAACACGGAAACGTTGCAATAACGTGCAACAAAATATTACTTTCTTGAATCTGAACTTGCCCAGCTTGAAACCACTTGTTCATGTTCTGACTTTCTCCTTGACTATGAAAACCTTATTTGTCCCCTTTGTTGAAATCCTTGACCTTAAACATTTAACCACTTCTATCAGATCTCACCTTACCCTACTTCTTTCTAAAGTGTTGATTGAGGTGTTTTAGTCTATGTAAAGTCTTATAATGTTTTGTTAGTTAAGTTCCTTATCCCCTGAACAATTATAGTCATCCTTCTTTGTACTGGTACTAGCTTATCAGTATCCATTATATAGTACAGAGACCAGAACTGCACAGCATAATGTAAATGAGGCCTAACTAACACTAAGTAAAGTCTTAGTATAACATCTGCTGATCTATTATTTACACTCCTGATGATAAAACCCAGTACCCTGTTACCTCTGTTCCTGGCATTAATACACTGCTCTCTAGGTCTCAGGTCCTGACTCACCAATACTCCTAAGTCTTTTTCTGAATTTGATTTACCTATGTCTACTCCATTTAGGGTATATCTATTTCCTGTGTTGTGTCTATCTATGTGAAGCGTACTACTCTCGTTGATATTAAAGTCCATCTACCATTTGACCGCTTACTCATGCATTTAGTTTAGTTCACTCTGTAATATCATAGCTTCCCGCTCCAAACTGATTTGTCTCCCTATCTTAGTGCCATCCACAAATTTACTAATGTTGTTACTTATCCCAGAATCCAAATCACTTATATATATAGATAATGAAAAGTAATGGGCCAAGTACAGACACCTTCGGTACTCTACTATTTCCCCAATTAGATTTCTTACTGTTTATCTGAACCCTTTGTTCCCTACCATCTATCCTGTGAACCTTAACTTTCGTCAACAATCTCTGGTGAGGCACCCTGTCAAATGCCTTGCTGAAATCTAGATATATTATGTCATAGTTTAAGCCCTTATCTTCTGCCTCATAAAAAGATAGATAAGTGAGACACGATTTACCCTTAGTGAACCCATGCTTAGAGTCAGTAATTAATTTATGTAGTTCTAGATGCTCTCATACTTTCTTGGAAATAACAGACTAACATTTTACCTATTACTGATGTCAGACTAATTGACTGGTAATTGCTTATCATGCTTTTATCGTCCTTCTTAAAAATTGGAATAACGTTCACCTGTCTCCACAAACTAAAGCACAATGGAAGCACTTCCAATATTATTAAACATCTCTGCATTAGACATCCCATTGAATATGCAGAGTTGAAGAAGGATGCTGAATCTGAAATAGCTGCAAAAGCCCCAAGACCATCCACCTCAGCGCAACTCACATTGATAGAGGCCATCACAGGGATCAGCCCTATAGGAATGACTCAAACTTAAAGAAAGAACTTGACGAGCTGGTTGTCAGAATGATAGTGGAAGACTTACAACCACTATCTGTTGTTGAAGACAAAGAGTTCAGGAAATTAGTGAATGGACTCAACCCAAGCCACAGAGAGTTTGGTAAGACTCTCTTGCCCTTTATATACAACAGAGAGTATGACAAGAACTAGAGAAAGCAAAAAATATTTCTTTGACAATAAACATATGAACATCTTAGCAGACGAGACCATTTCTCATGGTAACAGCCCACTACATTTCCACAGAGTGAATTCTCAAGTCTGTTGTGCTTGACACTGTTTGTATGATTAAATCCCATACAGCAGAAAATATTGCAGTAGAACTAAGACTTGTCTGCAACAAATGGAGCATTTTTGATAAAATTTGCTCAATTGTGACTGACAATGTCGCTAACATGATTGCAGCAATTAAACAAATGAGTATTCGCCATCTCCCATGCTTTGCATATACTTTAAATCTAGTTGTTCAGGAATCCATTAAGAACACTCAGTATGTCCACAAACTAAAGGAAAAAATAAAAACATTGCAAGTTTCTTCTTCACAGTGTGAAGACTTCTGATAAGTTCTTACAACTGCAAGACCAACACAGACCCTTAAGAAACTCATTCAAGATTTAGAAACCAGATGGAATTCTACATACATGATGGAACGGTATTTAGAGCAGCATGAACACACCACCTACACTCTCTGCTATCTAGGAAAAAATAACATGTACTTGAGCAATGAGGAGCTTGTACTCTTCCAAAATACTATTAACGTTTTAGAGCCATTTGAGGAAGCAACTAAAGAAGTGTCAGCTGAAAATGTCACCTCCCTCTCGAAGATGATACCTATGGTAAAAGGAATTCGACAATACACTCAAACCTCGCTTTAATGGACTAAATAGGGAATCAACTTGTCTGCTACTTGAAAATAGCCGTTGCTTGGTATTTGATGGGACAGACACCAGTATTTTTCATAAGGTACACGGATTACCACATATAAAGGCAATCTTATTTTGAAATGCAATGATTGTTTCACTTACCTTACTTATTTATATGATTATAAATATTTTATGGGAATAAATGTGTATAACCTAGACATCACATATCATAAGAAAACAATGATGGCATGAAAATATACCACACACCAGGGTATTAAATAAACAATGGCGATTCCTAAAACGTCACAGCCCCACCCATCACTAGCCTTAAAGTCTTCAAGGCATCCACACAATAACTGGAGGTGTATTTCTGTAATTTTTCTTTAGATTTTCGTATATCAAAAACACAATTTGCTTCTTTACACCATACTCCTCACACACCTTCATAACACTATCTCTCTTTTCTAATTTTCCTATAAATTCTAGTTTCTGCATAACATTAAGATTCACACGCTTCCTTTTCTGAACCTTGGGAGGCATATTGCAGGCCAAAATGGAGAAAAACAACAAGAAATAATCACAAACACAACCGGATCAAGTAGCTAGGTCGTGAAATCAACAGTGACTGATGCTACATGCTTAATTTGGCAGGAAGCTGCACAGCCTGCTCTGCCATCTAGCTGACATGTTTCAAGCAGCAGACTTTTTGAATGAACCTGTCCGTTTGTCCGGTAGTTTATGGAGTCTGTTGAATCCAAAATCCATTGAAGGGAGATCCGTTGAATCGATGGTTGAGTGTACATGTACATGAATTCCATCCGTCCCACGGAACTCTAGCTGATAAACAACCACTACTCTCTTGGGAGACAATTTCAGAGCCAAATGGAGCAAAGGTTTTATGTAGTGGAGGGATCCTTCATTGTCACAGGGACGGATTCATCAAATTTACCATCTTGAGACCATTTACCAGTTTTATTTACCATGTCCCTACAAGTATTGTAAAATCCGTATTCATGAAGGGCCTAGTATGACCTTGTGAGACTTACCAGTTGCGTGACCCTGTTTCAGAAGGAAGCCACTGGAGGTGCTATTGCAGCAGCATAAGTCAATCATGGGCGAGCTTTCATAGGGTGTTTTCGTCTTTCATGTGGATTTATTTACAAAATGATATAATGTATCATCAAGAAAAATAATGGTGTACTGTCAAATTTAGTTTACTTAATACAGGTTGACCATCACTAATCCGGCAATCTATATTCCAATTCCATCAGTCTTCCGGCATGAATTTTGGAGTGCAGTTTCAAATTTCCTGAGTTGGTGCGCCACTGTTTTCGGGAGGCGCTGTTTGTTTTGATGGCGTTGTACCCAGAATCAGTTGTATGCTCATGCTTCCGACAGAAAACAGGCATTCCTTCTCATTTATTTGACATAATTTTGTTTAAATCTGCTGCTGTATAACCCCATGGATTCAGCAGTTTAGGGTTTCAAAAGATAAACAGTATATACATGAGGTTCTTGCTTACACTAAGGATGTAATTGATCCTGCTGCCAAGAGCTTGCATCAAGGATAAATGAAGATGCTGTAATGGAATGGCTGCATGCTGATGATAATGTGACAACAATTCATCATTACACTGATTCTGAAAGTGTAGATATGGTTGTAAGTCTAGAAAAAATGGCAGTAAAGAAAAAAGCAGTGATGATAATGAGGAAGGTGTGACAGAACGAATCTCTATTGATAAGTTAATTAATAACTGTAGTCATTTTCTGTTACAATATATACAGCATATATAGTGTCAGGGTACAAAACATCAATAATCCAGATATTTTAAAAATCTGGCAGTTCTAAGGTCCTGTGGTTGCCGGATTAGTGATGGGCAACCTGTATGCTAATGTAGCTTTTCAACGTTTATAAAGGTTCTGTTGAAGTCAATAACTCGCTAGAACTGATGATAAGGCATATGTTAGTCACTATAATTTTTTTTTTTTTTTTTTTTTTTTTTTTTTTACAATAAAAGGGTACTGGCTAAGGGAAAACAAAAATACGTAAAAAAAAAAATCCCGCTTGTCGCCATACCCTTTAAAGAGGACAGTAGGAGACATAGAAGCAAGGGGTGGAGGTCCAGTTAACATTAGAGGTGTCTTGACACTCCTCTTTTGAAAGAGTTTAAGTCATAGGCAGGTGGAAAAACAGACAAAGGAAGAGAGTTCCAGAGTTTACCAGTGTATGGGATGAAAGAGTGAAGATACTGGTTAACTCTTGCATTAGAAAGATGGACAGAATAGGGATGAGAAGTAGAAAGCCTTGTGCAGCGAAGCCGCAGGAGGGATGGAGACATGCAGTTAGCCAATTCAGAAGAGCAGTCAGCATGAAAATAGCAGTAGAAAAGAGATAAAGTTGCAACATTGTGTCGGTGACTTAAAGAACCAAGACAGTAAGGTAGAGGAGAGTTGATGAGACAAAAAGCTTTAGACTCCACCCTGTTTAAAAGAGCTGAGTGAGTTGAACCCCCCCCAGACATGAGAGCCATACTCCATACATGGGCAGATAAGGCCCTTGTACAGAGCAAGCAGCTGGAAGGGAGAGAAAAATGGACGCAGATGCTATAGGACACCTAACTTCTTGGGAGCTGATTTAGCAAGAGTAGAGATATGAAATTGCCAGTTTAGATTTTTAGTAAAGGATAGACCGAGTGTGTTTAATGTGGAGGAGAGGGGCAGCTGAGTGTCATTGAAGGAAAGGGGATAGTTACCTGGAAGGTTATGTCAAGTAGATAGTTATAGAAATTGAGTTTTTGAGGCATTGAACAGAACCAGGTTTGCTCTGTCCCAATCAGAAACTAGTGAAAGATCAGAAGTTAGGCATCCTATAGCATCTTGCCTTGCGTCATTTAATTCTTGTTGGGTTGGACGTCTTTTGAATGACGTTGAAAAATGCAAGGTGGTGTCATCAGCATAGGAGTGGATAGGGCATTGAGTCAAATTTAGGAGATCATTGATGAATAATAGAAAGAGAGTTTTTAGTAAGTTGGAGAATAGATTTGGCATGATTATGGGCAGAAATATAAAGGGCATGAGTTTCAGCAGATGGATGGCTACGGTACCGTTTGTGAGCCGCCTCTCTATCTTTGACAGCACGAGAACAAGCAGAGTTAAACCAGGGCTTTTTAGCTTTAGTATTGGAGAAAGTATGAGGAATGTATAGCTCCATGCCAGAGATAATCACCTCTGTTATGTGCTTGGCACTAAGAGTAGGATCTCTGACATGGAAGCAATAATCATCCCAAGGAAAATCAGAATAGTACTGCCTTAGGTCCTCCCACTTAGCAGAGTTAAAATGCCAGAAGCACCTCTGCTTAGGCAGGTGCTGAGGCTGCACTGGAGTGATAGAACAGGTGACGGAAAAGAGATTGTGATTGGAGGAGTCCAACAGAGAGCAAAGTTCAACAGAGTAAGCTGAAGGGTTGGAAGTAAGGAAAAGATCAAGAATGTTGGGCGTGTCTCCAAGGCGGTCAGGGATACGGGTAGGGAACTGCACCAGCTGCTCTAGGTCATGAAGAATAGCAAAGTTGAAGGCTTGTTCACCAGGCTGGTCAGTGAAAGAGGATGAAAGCCAAAGCTTGTGGTGAACATTGAAATCCCCTAAAATGGAGATCTCAGCATAAGGAGAATGAGATAGGATGTACTCCACTTTGAAAGTCAAATAGTCAAAGAATTTTACATAGTCAGAAGAATTAGGTGAGAGATATACAGCACAGATGTATTTAGTTAGAGAGTGACATTGAAGCTAAGCCAGATGGTAGTAAATGCTGAAGATTCAAGATTGTGGGCACGAGCAAATAATGTCGTTACACACATATACGCAACAGCTAGCTTTGGATTGAAAATGAGGATAGAGAAAGTAGGAGGGAACAGAGAAGGGGCTGCTGTCAGTAGTCACAGACAACTGTGTTTCAGTTAGGAAAAGAAGATTAGGTTTAGTGGAGGAGAGATGGTGTTCCACAGATTGGAAATTAGATCAAAGGCCACGAATGTTGCAGAAATCGAGAGTAAAAGTATTGGAGGAAGTGTCAAGACACCCAAGGTCGTCTACAGAGGGGCAGTCCGACCTGGGGATATTTGTGGTCCCCTCCCCAGATGAGGATTCCGAGGTTGGGCGTGGTGAGGCCATTCTAATTGATTGATTGAAGGGTGTAAAAGTGTAAGGTGTCTGTAAATTTATGTAAGTAGTAGTAGAAGTTATCTTTAGAGGGCAGGCTGCAGCTGCTCTCTTGTGTAAATGAGACACTAAAGGAACCGGGAAGAGAGGACACAGAGAATCACTCAAATCTGCAGCACAGCCTACATCCCTGTAAGTACCTCTCCTGGAGTATTCCACCGGGCGGCAGGTGTCTACTGCCTACTCCTTGGAGATACAATTAATGACGCCAATTTTCTGCAGCAAGTCTTACTTAGGGGATGTTATATCGAAACTCTAATTATTTAATCATGTTTGACACCTCTTTGCCTATTAGACATTTTCAAGCATATGATTTTGTCTTCCTCTCAGATCCACTCTTCTATTCATACCATCCATACATATCTTCTGTCTCACCTCCTCCTACTCTCTTCCCGTTTCAATAATTTAATTAAAAAATGTTTGGTCATTTGATAAGTTAAGTTAAATCAACGCATGCCCGCTAAGGCTTAACTTGCTTCTTTTAAAAATAGTTTATTTTCCCTAACCTAACCTAACCTCGTCAATTGAATGATATTCTAACCTTACCTATCAAAACCTAACATTCTACAAATCAAATTCTAATTATTAGGTGAGAGAGGGTGTGTGTGTCTCTGCAGTGTGAATCATCTATGTGTTAATACTTATTCATTCAAAAATTTTGATTGGTTTCCGTAAATAGATCATTACTGTACAATATACTAACCAAATATTACAGAAAAGGTAAGTAGTAACACCTGTGGAGACCACTGACTACTACGGAATATTAACCCCTTCCTATGACCAAAAGTTTGGTGATATATACAATACAGTGGAACCTCGGTTTTGGTGATTAATCCGTTTGAAAAAGTCTGACGAAAACCAAATGTACGAAAACTGAAGCAATATTTCCCATAAGAAATAATCTGTTTTGTTAGCACATTTACCCCTTGTGCAACATCAGCTTCCTTGATTTCTTTTTTTCTTCGCCAGGATGGAACTGATCATTGATGCTGACTTCCCGTACATCCTGCGAGATCAGCGACTTTCGTACTTTGCTACGAGTTCTATCGTGTTTCTCGCCTTCTTTATTAAAGGGCTGGACTCGGAACTTTCTTTGGCCCCATGGTGGCTTATTTAGTAGTGGCACTCAATAAACAAGCACAAAAAACAATGGATTATTACAAAATGTTTCGGATGAACCCGTGGAGTGATGCTCACTCAATGAGAAACAAAGGCAGACTGAGTCACGAACGCATGGGATGTTTTGTGTGGGCGCTCGATTTCGGGAAATAAGTGGCCGAGTCATGCAGGCAGGCGGATGAGTTTGGTACGGAACATTTTCAACTGTATGAAAACCGAGCGGATGGACAAAATTTTGACAAAAAAAGTCGTTGAAAACCGAATCGTACGAAAACTGGGGCATATGAAAACCGAGGTTTGACGGTATATTGTAAGACACCATCAATGATAATGAATTTTTAAGTGAGCTAACTAATCATATATTTCTGAAATTTTCTTCTTTTCACAAATTAAAGCATTATAATTCCATTTGCCACTTTTGAAGTTTGTTGAAAAGAGCTTGCGGAAAGGAAAAAAGGGAAAAAAATACAATACACTGGTTAGTTCAGGAAAGATAGTAGCTTGATTCTAGTGAAATTTTCCCGTTTTTTCCTTTTGTTTCTTGTTTTCTGAAAAGTTTTCCTAAAGTAGTCTCGAGATGGGTGGTTTCCCTCGACAAGGTAACTCATTTACCAGTGCTTCGGGATGCCGTAGAATTTGCCAGAGATAAAAGCCTTGTAAATGTTTGATGAATACAACTTCACTATGTTTACGTTCACGAGACAGGTTACCATGATATTTACCAGTTTTTTCCTGGTAAATAGTTTGATGAATCCGACCCCACAGCTGCATTCAGAGGATTCTCCAAATGCTGCAAGCACATCCCACACTGCAACTAATACACTCAACACCATCATGGTTCAAAATAAAAAAGAATCCCTTTGCAGTTGATTTGATGCCAAAATTGAGAAAATGATACAGGTATCTTCCCGTATATCAAGTTGTAAAGATATTTTGAAGAACCTCACATCTCAAGGGAGGAAGATCCAGTAACATGAAGAAGGGAACACACCATGCTTTTCCCTTGACAAAAAGAGATGACAAAACAATACCTGCATGCACCTGCATCATCTGTTCCATCGAAACGACTCTTTTCCAAAGCAGGTGAACTGATATCGCATAGGCGAAGCAGTCTTAAGGCAGAAAATATCTCAACATGATTCTCTTCCAGTGAGGTTGTGAACTCATGCATGTATCTAAAGGAAACCTACTTTGTGATATTTCATCTATCATTTGGAAGTATTTATTAATTTACTTACATGTGATTTTATTTGAGTTGTAAGGATAATCATTTCTGTGATATTGAATCTGTGATAAGGAAGCAATATTGTGTTCACATATTTTCTTTAATACTTCTTGCTATTTCACCATATATATATATATATATATATATATATATATATATATATATATATATATATATATATATATATATAATATATATATATATATATATATATATATATATATATATATATATATATATATATATATATATATATATATATATATATATATACACACACACACTAGTGGCCTCTCCATCGCGGGGGATACGTTCCAGACCCTCCCGCGATAAGTGAAAATCCGCGAAATAGAAATACCCTATTTATATACACCATAGGCATGTTTTAATAACTTTTACGGTACTTTTAAAAGCATTTTAAAGTCTTTAAACACACTTTTAAAATAATAGAAACACATTTAAACACATAAAAGATATTGAGAGAGCAAGAGCAATGGATAACTTTTACCTTGATGGTTGTTTACAGCCTGCACTGGTTTCCTGACGCTGATATAACTGCCACATTAATAAATCAACCCAAATACTATTTGTCTCAGTATTACGGTAAATAACATCCTCCAGCCATCCTTACCTATTTCATTGTTTAGATCTTTTATCTTTCCGAGTATTTAGATAGTTGAACTAGGTAAGCAAATTAAGAAATAACCATAATATTAAAATTTAAATGACACCCCCGGTTAGGACGTTAGGTTTGATTTATTTTTGGTTTAATCATTTTGCCGAGAAACGGTTATCATATTAATTTAAAACACATCGAAATCCATCAGAATAATATAGTTTTTTCTTGAAAATAAGAGTATACTGTTTTCCAAAAACTTATCTTTTTCTCTCCCTCGTTGACTGATGCGTTCACGCCGCCATCCATATTTTTCTCAAAAATTTTCATACCATCATACCCCTACAACATGTTGCTGTATTGTTAAATAATTTTTTACATATATTTCAATAAATAATATAACTATATGGGGATAAGAAATTTTTTTTTTTTTGCAAAAAAATTGCTTTGTTAAGCTCCGTTGGGGAGGTCCCCCAGCTTCCAAGCCTGCGTTACCAAAGGTTCCAATTTCGGGTATTGATACAAACAAACAACACCGCGAAAGATGACTGTGAAATCAGATTTGTTGATGGTGGTGGAGATCACTGCTCATTGATAACGATCACAACTATAGGAAGCAGCTGTGAAATAAGCCCCTTGAACACAACAGCCAATCAGCGGCCGAGAAAACAATACCGACGCTCTGATTAGCTGAATCAATACGTATGGTTATTCTATTGTGACGCGCGAGATTTAAACTCATAAACAATGCTGCGGAATGCCGCGAAATGGCGAAAATATACGCGATATAAAAAATAATAGGTCTTACAGAAAAAACCACGAAATACCGGGACCGCGAAAAGTGAACCGCGATATAACGAGGAATTAGTATATATATATATATATATATATATATATATATATATATATATATTGTGCATGCTATTTACATATTTTCTTTAATATTTCTTATTATTTCACCATATACAGTCGACGCTCAATTAAATGGACTAATGCAGAGGGAACCCTGTCCGTTAGTGTAAAAAGTCTGTTGCTTGGTTAATCTTTACGGACTTCTAATGCGTTCGATTCAACGGACTAATGAGGAGGGAACCCTGTCCGTTAGTGCAAAAAGTCTGTTGCTTGGTTAATCCTTACGGACTTCTACCTATGTGCCCACCACCTACCAGACTTTCTTTTACACTAATGGACTTTAGTCCGGATCTGGGTTGATTATTCGCCAGCGGACAGAATCTGTTAAATGTGAAGTCCGTTAAATTGGGGTCCGTTGAATCGAGCGTTGACTTTATATATACAGTTGAGCCCCACTTAGCGCAAGTTTATTTAGCACGAAATGCAATTAGCGCGAGCTATCATCTAACAAGAAAAAAATTAATTAACGTGAAAGCCTCAGTTAGCAGGAGCTGCCATCAGCGGCAACTTTTAAAAATTGCGCCAAGCCACAATGATGCGCAGTACCTGATGCGCATCTGTTGTTGTTATTGAGGATGCTCTAGCGAAGTGAGTGACAATGGAGACAGCGACAATAAGGCGGTAATGGGCTCTACTGCTTCTCATTAACCCTGCAGCTGCCTCACAACCCTATCCCTTGGATATGGAAGAAAGGTGAGTTGCCTTAATAATGTATGTGATTATTTGGAGTAATTACAACCCCAAAAGTCAGAGCCAAGTGATCACCAAATAAATTTTTCACATAGGTTATGTTCAGTTAGCGCGATTTCAGTTAGCGCGACCGTAGGAAATTAGAGAAAATGGAAAAGTTTGTTGTGTTCATGGGGAAACTTAGAAAACATAGAAACACCTTAAGTTGATCTAATAAGGAGGAAGAAAAGTTATGTAGTGATGGGACAGTCAACATCGACCAAACTCTACTTGGATCTTGGTGATCATTTTAATCTGATTGCTAAGGCATCTGTGTGTAGAGTGTACTATCAGGAGTTCGATCCCCGGCTACAGTCCTTTAGATCAATTTCTCAGTGTTTCAAAAGAAGAGGCATTATAGTATTGTGACCCATTCTTAAAATGACTGTGATGTAGGAAGGAACAGATATAAGAGATTGATGGATGTTCAGAGTTCCTCATTTAAAATATAAGGGAATGAAAGAAAACGAATTACTGACCAAATAGATTCTCCTTGTACCGAGAACGAGCAGTACCAGTGTTGGTGCCACCTGTGGAGGCCTGAAACAGAAACATAAAACCATCATAAATGCCTATTCTATACAAAAGCATAAGCAGTAAAAGAGTAAAATACTAGTGTGAAATTTTAACAATAGGGAAGTAAAGTGCGAGACGTTTGAAAGCAGAGGTGAAAATACATGGGAAAATAAATTGAGATTAACAATGAATAAGATAAATCATCAAGATTAGACTTATTATTTACCAAAGGAATAAATTTGGAAAAAGATATAAATTATGAATGCCTATTTGGAAGAAGTGACCATGTGGTCCTCGAAATTGAGATTTAGGGAGATATGGAAGACAAACAAGAGAAATCATATAATAAGAAAAGAAGGAATTATGCAGAAGCAAATTATACTGCAATGAAGAAGTATTTCAATTATATTGATTGGACGAAAAATAAGAATTTGAAGGCCGTGCAAGAGAAATATGATTTCTTCTTGATGATATATGAACAAGGAGTCCAGAAGTATTCCATTTTATAAAGTAAAAAAAAAGTGTGAAAGAGCTAAAAAGGGAAGCGTTGAAACATGGAAAAGAATTAAAAAGAAAGGCGGATTCAGAAAGGAAAGAAGAATATAAACTAGAAAGGAATTAATATGTATTAGTAAGATGGGAAGAAGAAAAAAAGATATGAAAAAGATAAAGCTGACAAATTCAAGGAAGAACCAAAGGTGTTTTATAATCTATTAATGGAAAAATAAAACATAAGGAAAGTATAACTAGATTAAAGGAAAATAAGGAAATAAATGAGGACCCAAAAGAAATTGATTAAGTACTAAATAAGAATTTTCAGAAAGTATTTACAACAGAATCTGACTTTAAAGAGTCAAGTACAAAAGAGAAAAAATGAGATGTAGGAAATCAAGATAAATAGAAAAGAATACTTAGAAAGAGATGGAATAATAACATAGACAATTTGGATTCTGAATAGGAAGGTCATGTGTCACTAACCTATTAAGTATTTAATCAAAAGTGACAGCTATAACACAAGAAAGAGATGAATTAGCGGATTGCATATATTACGACTTAAAATCTTAAAATCTCCTATGCTCTGCACAACAGATTACTATGGAAGTTGGAATACATTGAAATTCTGAAAGGAACATTGAAAAACTGGATGAAATACTATCTGAAAGGAAGGGAAATGAGAACAGTATCTATCTATGTGCCAGGCTGTTATCCCCCTAAAGAAGGGTAGCCAAGACAAGACACACATACATATACACTCCTCTCACTTAGCCCCTAGGCCCGCATAGGAGAAGAGAAGTACACCCCACCTAAACACTTCTCGTCAGGTCAGTCACGCAAATGGAGCCGAGGGCATGGGTTATATCAACAACAGTCCACTTCATATTTAACTCATCTCCCTCCCTGCATCTGATATGAACCAAGGGTCCCATCAGATTTGCAAGAACCTCCTTCAGGAGTCATCAAGGCCGTGTCAATAAATATGCAGAACAATGAAAAATTATGAAAAAATAGAATGTAGGGAAGTAAAAAGTGGAGTACCACAGAGATCAGTTTTGGCACCGCTAATGTTTTTAGTATATGTAAATAACATGACAGAAGGAGTAAGCAGGTGCAGAACACTGTTTGCATATGATGCAAAATTACTAAGGAAAATAAGAAACCCCAAGGATTGCAAGAAGTTACAGAATGACATAAACAAGATATATGAATGGAGTACATGGGAAATAAAATTTAATAAAAAAAAAATGCCATGTATCGGAAATGGAAAAAAGTGGAATGACTCGCATCGACATATAAGTAAGGACAAAATATTGTATCAACAGAAGAAGAGAAGGATTTGGAAGCGGTAATACAAGACAACTTATCACCAGAGAAACATATAGATCAAATATTAGGTGACACATTCAGAATGCTAAATGTTATATGGATGGCTTTTCACTTCCTAGATAAAGATATGAAAAAAATTTTAACTACATGGATTTAACCAAAGCTGGAATATGCAAAAATAATAGGAATTAATCCTGACAAGGAACCTAAAAGCTACAAGACCTGCAAGAAAAGCTGCATGTTTATTTTTCTGATTCTGATTCTGATCAATAATGTGTTGGGCACCAATCGTGGTACATAACGCGCATATCTAGTATCATGTGACATGAATTCACTCATATAAAGAGTGAACTTGCCTCTCAAAATTATGATGATGATGAGGATGATGATGATGATGACTTTGAAATATATTGCTAGTACGAGTGTGTTGTAGACATAATCAAAGAGAAAATAGAAATTGAAAATTATACATTGCTCTTTCCCAAGGATTATCATGACATGTCAATTTAAGAACATTCTTCCTACCTCTTGGTCAGTGTCAGAGCTTTCAAGCTCTACCAGCTTAGGGTCCTGGAGTTCCCTACTTTGAATTGCTGCCTTTTGATCTTCTGCTTTGGCTTGGGGTTCTTGTAGCTCTTCGGTCGATGTGAAATTACAAATGTTACTATTATTAGTCTTGGGTGTGCTAGCTTTGATGGTGGAGGAATGAGGTGGATCCCAGACCTCTTTGATCTTGCATGAGGACAGGCGGGGCCGCTCCTCCTCATTGCCTGAGGAACTGGAGGAAGATACGGATAAGTCTGCAAGAAAGCTGCTTCTTAGGGCTGGCTTTTCGTCCTTCTTTTCCTGGCGTGTCTCCTCACTGCTGCTTTCCATTCTACTCTGGGTTCCTGTCAGTAACAGATTTGTTCATTTATACATAATCTTCAGTAGATACATAATACAAAGCAAATTTTCAATATACTACACTCAGCTATTTTCAAGACTAAACTGTTTTATTTTTTTTCTAGTAGATTTTGATGTTCTAATTTAATCTGATAACAGTTTATTGGGAAACTCACATTTATTTAGGGGGAGGAATCTCGGTGGCCACCAACAAACAAACAGCTGTAAAAAATTATCAAATTAATTCAAAACAAATTATAACCTATTAGAACATATATATATATATATATATATATATATATATATATATATATATATATATATATATATATATATATATATATAGTATGATGATGATTACATATCTTATAAAACTTCTAACTTCGCAGATAAATGAAAAATATTTGCTGCATAAGATTTAATAACTCACTACAACAATGCACGCCCTGAAACATCCATATGCAGAAGCAAAGTATGGTGATGGTGTTAAGGGAGGAAGTGTACTATAAGATATATAACTATTGGACATTATTGCTGTGACATTTAACCATACCTGCCATTCAGGTAGACCAATTCCCTTCTTTGCCTAAGGGCACTCCCCTCATATGGTATGTAATGAACGTCATCCCTAACCACTTTAATACTCACATTAATGGATGAACAGTCACGTTGCTTTAGTTTGCTATTATTATATCATATCTATAGGCATTACTTTACCTTTGATCATACTAGGACAATTAATTGTAAAATTAAGTAATATATTGCATATCTCGCCTGTCCTGTGGATGGCCTCACCAGTCAGCGAACAGATTGGAATGCCCTCCCTGACCAAGTGGTCACAGCACCGTCTATAGCCGCCTTTAAATCTAGGTATGATAAGCACTTGGGTATAGCAATTTAGGGTATTACTTTACATCTTCACAAGAATGCTCTAGAGAATTCAGGGTTATATTTTTGCATTACCTGATGCATTTTGAGAAGGTTTTCTTAATTTACATTTCTGTCGCAAATTCTTAGTTTGTAAGATATTCAATGTTTTCAGAGACCTTCTCTTCAAAAAGTAAAGTTTAGTTTGGTTTGAACAAGGTTCTGTTATTTGTCAATGTAGGTTAAGGTTTGGTTAATTTAAGTTAGGTTAGCTTAATTTAAAAGCTATCAAATGTTCTCGATGACCATAAGTAGGGAGTTGGGCGAGTTGCAGACGCCATTTTATTTAATAAACAGACGACATTATGAAGATGTAAAATTTACCCAATTTAGTGAGGCTGGCACTGTCAGTGGAGGTACGACAAGAAGACTTATAATTCCCTCACTAATGATGACTAGGTAAGCAATGCTTGGGTAAGCAAACAGCCAACCTTACCTACAACGCTCCATGTCAAAAGGGGAGATTAACACGCTCTCTCGCATTAGAATGTTAAACTTTCGAACTTCGGCATTAGTTATCCTTCATATACCGAGCCAGTTTCATACTCAAATTTCTCAGAATGAAAATTAAGAAATAAATAAGAATCTATGATAAGCGTCGGTTTACATAATAATACCATATTCAATCCCTAATATAATGTCATCACCGTCTATCATCTTACTAAATACACATAACAGTATTTAAATATATAATGCATAAGTACGCTTTCAAATGGGACATAACTTGATAATAATAGGTAAACATCACATGATTTTCCCTAAGTTTCCGCGTCCAACGGAATACATTTTCTGCATGAGAAAGAAGTGATAGAAGGAGTTAATCTACATCATAATCTACAGCGAGTCACACTACTCTACGTTCGTCAGAATGTTGTGTATAAATCAGTTTACTTGTTAGGAATAAGATTACTGAGGTTACATAGGGTAGTTCATGTATGCACCATGCAATCCCTCATGTACGATATTTCCACTACGGCACAGCTGATAATTGACGAGGATGAGGTGCTCACCTACCGTACATAAATAATTATTCAATAAAAATAAGAGAAAAATCCCTTGTGCTTCATTCCTCTTTTTTTCTGTTGTATTCTAGATATCGAGAGAGAAACAATTTTTTTTTTTTTTTTTTTTTTTTCTGATGTCAGATGACGTTAAGTTTAGGTACTATAATAACCAAAACAAATGGACCCATTCATGTTTTCGGTTATTCAAACATCTGCTATTATGCTGTAAAAATGTTTCCTTTCAAGCTGCAGGTAACGATAAACATGTTTAAAAGACTTACCAGCACACTATGCTATTACACGGTCGCTTCTTGTCGTGCTGCAACTATAGAGAGATAAAATACAAAATCACGTATGCTAAACATATTTTAAGCAATGACAATAATTTA
Source organism: Metacarcinus magister (assembly GCA_029783475.1). Taxonomy (NCBI): domain Eukaryota; kingdom Metazoa; phylum Arthropoda; class Malacostraca; order Decapoda; family Cancridae; genus Metacarcinus; species Metacarcinus magister. The sequence continues at coordinate 2,441,341 of JAPQNM010000005.1, forward strand.
GTACGAGACATTTTTTCACGCTTTTTACAGTGACACAAAATAATAGTAATAAAAAAGATCAAATCATAGAAGCAAATGTTGATTAGAACGCTAAGGAAATTGAAACCATGACAATAGCTAAAATAAAAAAACAGTAAACCAATAGGACACAGAAGAAAACTGGTTAAAGTCAACAATAAAGATGTAATCTTAGTACAAAAGGGTAATAAAAGAAAGTAGGCTACATGATTTGATAGCAGACGAGTCAAAACTAATGCCAGGGAAAACACACTAGAACTGGAGAAATATAATTAAAAACGTGGACACAAAATGTGAATTATGCAACCATGATATAGAGGACCTAGAACACTTTGTTAGACTTTAAAAAATGTGAAAATACGACACTAACAGACATTCACACAACCACATAAAGAAAACAGAGACAAACACAGGAGATTTTTTTTCTTCTAATTACAGGGAATAATAATGAAAAAAAACACTAATTAGAACAAAATTTGGATGCCGTTAAAAGGCATATCCCACCAACACATCCGAATGGTGGTTTGGACAGAAATCACAGGATTCGCAGTTCGGCGTTCGCACAGGAACTACGCTGACGAGTGACGACAAGTTCTAAAACCACAGTGACAGCCGACTCGCGCTAGAACCACGGTACAGAGTGAAGACCTACCTCTCTCTGCCACAACCATACACGCCTACCCCAACCCTGCTTACGGTTTGGTGGGTGCTTTGCCAGTGCCCAAGTGCAGGATTTACTGCTGTATTGAGTCCCGCCGCATCGACAGCCGACTAACGGCAACGGGCAAATGGACTCATGCTAACTGACGACGGCTATGACCAGCCGGTGTAGTAGTAGTAGTAGAAAGAAGAAAAAACCCAACACTGCAGCAGCCCTACCAAGAAAATGAAGACCCTTTGATTGGCAACATCCTATATACCAACCACACCGCAGAAGAAAACAAAAAGATGTTATATAAATTTTGGCAGACAAGAAACAATAAAATAAAAGAATTAACACTTTAAAACTTATAAAACTTAAAACTTATAAAAGACCCAGAAAGCAAAAAGTAAACATCAGGAAGTGCCGTTCAAAAGGCAATACTTCCGCCTTTCAACAGAACAGAACAGAACAGTAAATTTTGACAGTGAAAAATGCATCCCCGTTAGCTGCCAGACGTAGCGCAGCGCATCCCGCGCTGCTCACTGGTAGTACCAAGGACTATATCAATAGGATGGGCCACTCCTATGGGCAAGGATCTTATACAGTCTGTAAAAGATCCTTGCCTATGGGCGAGCTTGTCGCCGCGCGAAGGCAGCGCCGCCAAGCGGCCAGAGGGATAAAGCACTCAGCTTTCGCGCTGAAACGCGTGGGAGAGGCGGAAATTATTCATGCAAGTAGCTTATTTAACGTATATGCTTTGCCAAGATGGGAATTCGGGCATGCTCAGCAATGCACTGCTCAAGCAGCTCAAAGTGGAATAAGGATTTGTCCTTTTTTCGCTTTCCCAACGATCCTAAGAAGTGAGACAACTTTATTTTGTAGGCTCAGAAGTTCCTCAACTATAATCTGAGATCTGTGTCATTTATATTATATTGGGATTTTTAGATGGCAGGTCATGTATCAGCCTAATGGTTACATGACATAATGACCGAGCTATTCGTGGTCATTCCTTGAAAGTAGATTAAGTTTTCATGTAGTACATACTGAGGTGTGTTGTGAGTGATTGCAGTGTGCAATTACCTTCCAAGGTCTGGTTACCCCATCTATCCTGCCAACATTCAAGTTCGCTCTGCACTAATGTCTTTGCACTAATATGTTTAAGTATTATGATAAACGTCTTATAGTAAATGCAGGTTAAGGTACAAATTCCAGACCATGTACATATTCAAATGTTTGGTGTGCCTGTGAATGCTGACTCCCTTATGTTCCATTTTTCTAAAGCCTGATGCCATTCGTTATGATGTATAAATGTGTGTGTGTGTGTGTGTGTGTGTGTGTGTGTGTTTTCTCATCTGGTGGACTTCAGTACCTAGGACAAACCCGAGGGCCCAGCGGAAGTTGCACTCTGCTAATGCGCCAGCCCATCCAAAATTGTACAACTAATTGACACACTTAGCAAGAAACAGCTGGATAGAGCATCAAGATTCTCAGTGCTATCATTAATTCAGGGATGACATGTCAGGGTACTGTCCATTATGAAAGGTTGTCAACAAAGAGCTGATGAGTACTGTAGATTCATCTGTAAAAATGTGTGATATCTTAGTGTAGTTATTGTGTTAACATGAAGGTGTATTTGGGTTTACTATTTACAAAAAGGTACGTATGAATGAATGACTTCAGATAATGTAGGCTGTGGTGTTTAAAGATGATGATGATGAAAGAACACTGATGATGGTGATGGTAGTGTGTTTTTTATCAGAAAACATTGATGGTAACAAGTGCTAGTCGACAATAAAATGTGGTGAGTTTTCTGAGGTATAATCATCAATTTATGAACTGAATTGCTCATTTCTATTCTATTCAAAGCTAAAGTAAGCAATATTCAGGAAAGTTTAGGTGACCTAATCTAGCCCAACTCAAACAACTAATGAATCTGATTTTTTTCCTTTTCCTTCAGATTGAAACAGTGGCTGCAGGCATGTAGAAGGCAGGATATTATGAATGCTACTGCTGATTATGCCCACAAGAACTTACTGCTTTGTAGTAAGCACTTTTCTAATTCCTGTTTCATGAACATCTTGCAAAAGAACAGCTTGGTCTGGGATGCAGTTCCAAGTCTGTTTGATGTGCCCAATCCTCCCCTATGCAGATCTCCCAAAAGGAAGGCACCAACATCCCGAGGTCTGCCCTCTCCACCTCCACCTAAGAAAAGGAAGATTGTAAATGAGGATGAACATGAAGCTTCAGATACAATAGTTTGATACTTTTTGTTCTTACCGGTGATCAGAATCAACAGTACCACAGTACCATAGTCACAACTCACTAGTCACCACAATGAATTCTCTTGGTGATAGATAGCTATAATTTCATGAGAACTGTACCACTGTTTATAAGTATTCATTATAATAAGTATTAGTAAGTATTAGTAGTAATCTTCCTTTATTGGATTTCTAGAGCTACCTTGGTGTTGAGGGGAATAAACTCATTTCCATATTTTTCCTCAGCTGTATCTGACACTGATGGTCTCTCTGTGATACCACAGTTGCAAGATGCTATATCTCAGACTGATCCTGACAATGAGGTGAAACTGCTTCAAGCAAAGGTTAGTAAATTCCCAGCTAACAACTTACGTAAACATGACGTTGTATTTAGGTTGTATTTTGGTTATGTTTGATTTCAACGTCAAAGTAACGTCACTAGAACATAAAAAAGTTACGTCAAATTCAACATTATATCAACGTTGTAATTGTACGTAGTTTAAACGAAAATGTGACATAACATATTACGTAGAATATGAACATTGTACAGACGTAGTGCATACGTTGATTTTTATTTAGACAAACCATTCCAGAGAAAATCTATATTTCAGTGCTAATAATATATTAAATGATTTATTTGCATTCAATAATTATTCTAATCCCCCTAGCTAATATTATCCTCTTGTTTTGTTGTAAAAAAATCAACAATTGAGTGTAACGTTCAATAACAACTAGCCAATAATACCTGTCGGTACTGGATGAAATACGTACGCTAACTATTGAGAACGAAAATATTTAGGATTCATATCTGAAGATTTTAAGCTAACAATGTGTACCTCCCATGTAGACGATCAAGGTATTTTCAAAGAGTTTTTGTGTAATACGCAATGATAATCGGCATAATTCCATATCTAGGTGGCAAAAATGGATTTATATAGTTGAAAAGGCGAAACACACCGTTTGTCAAAAACATATTTAACTGCAGTACTGCAACATACCCTCAGAACGCTGAGGTTCAGCCGCTCAGATAATATTGAGATTAACTGCACACCACCTTTTGTGACAGACATTATTTTTGGATAAATTTGTTTTATGAATTAGGAAATTGGTTTTATAACTACCTTATATGTTGGTTAAGATCCGTTTCTTAAACCACTCACTGTTTTGGAAAAAAAACTTTCTTTCTAATAGATTTTGATGTGTTTTGAATTAATCTGATCATTCCCCAGCAAAAACGGGGACTTTGTTGGAAATCGGTGGTTTTCGAGCGGAAAAGTATTCCTCTGTCCTGTAGTGTTACCGTAGTTTATTTTATTTCAAAGATGGAAGAATTGAAACTATACTAAACCTAAATTATCCTAACACTCCCATCGTAACCTAACCAAACAATATATTCTTATCCTATGCATATGGTTGCATTTTGAGAAGAATTTCCGTAAAAAATAAAAACAATATCAAACCTAATCTATACTAAGCCACCAATTTGGGTTTCTGGAAGATGATACCTTAAACTTTATCAGTGTTGATGAGTGCTATACGTCCTAGGTGAAACATAAGGCTTACTACAATGCTGTTTTATGGATTAAGTTTGTAGGGAGCTGAGACAATATGTATATTATTAGTAGTATTATATGTGTATTACTATATATACTATATGTATAGGGTGCGCATATCTTTTCTTTTTGTATTGGGGTGTCTGGCATATCGGAGAACATCTGGCAGCTGCGCGGCTGACCCAAGCAGCCCGGATTTGACCCCGCTGCCCGCTCACCAGTTAGTCGGGCACATACTTCCAAGAGGGCTAGGTCTTATATTTGTCTCTTCTGTCCATTCTTTGTTTATTACCTAATAAACCCCCACGAGACCTCCGAAGCCTTGATAACTGCGCCACGCCACCATACAACTCCTCACAAATTCTGTTATTCAAATTTCATTTTACAGTTCAGTATGGATTCAGAACAGAAAAAAGAAAGAAGAAAACGGTACAACAGAAACTGGATGGAAACCTCACGAGCTCCTAAAAGAACAATTGATGAAGTAAGTAAAAACAGTGGTGAGAAAGAAATGTTGGAGGGCATGACTATTCCTACAGAAAATACTCAAGTTATTCCACCTGATCAGGAGAATATGTCAGTACCCAGTACTTCATCAGCATCTTCAATGCTAGATAAAGAAGTAATGGAGGATCTTTGTGCGAGTAGTGCTTGCAGCTTCAGAAATCTATGTGACAAAATTGATGAGCCCATTGCCTCAGAAAGTGAAAGTAATCCTGATGCAGTTGCAGTTACAGTTGCTTCTGATATTTTGTTTTTGGAAAATCTTTCATCATGGGTTAATAAGCATCAAGTAAAACATAATGCAGTGGAAGATCTTTTGCACATATTAAGGAATAGTGGAATAGATTCCCTAAAAGACTTGCCTAAAACTGCACGGAGTTTACTTAAAACTCCTAAAAAGATTGAGATGTAGAAATGTCTGGAATGCAGTATATCTATTTGGGAATCAAAAGGCAATTAGAAAATGAACTCTGTAGATACTCTCCTGAATCGCCTGAAAATTTAGGTATTACTCTGTTTTTCAATATTGATGGTATTCCCCTCTTCAGAAGTTCAGGAACATCATTTTGGCCAATACTTTGTACCATAAGAGAGCCACCTCCAACTACTGTTTCCAGTTGCATTAACTTACGGTAAAAAAACAACTAAATGGGATTTCCTAGTTGAGTTTGTCACTGAACTGAAGGATTTACTTCAACATGGATTGCAGCTTGATGATCAAACAGTCTCAGTGAAACTTGGAGGTGTAGTATGTGATGCTCCTGCCAAAGCAATGGTGAAAGGTATTAAACAGTTTTCTGGATACTTTGGGTGTGACCATTGCAATCAAAAAGGCAAGTGGGTTGGGAGAATGACCTACCCTGAGGTAGAAAATATAGTTTCTCAGACAAATACCTCTTTTAGAGAGCAGGAGAATGCAGAACATCTTATTGCTAATTCCCCATTTTGTGAAATACCAGAAATAGAAATGGTTTCTAATTTTCCTGTCGATTACATGCATCAAGTATGCTTATGGTGCATGAAAAAATTGCTTCTGACTTGGTTACGAGGAGACAAGACAATAAGAATATCATATTGCCAATCAGAGGAAATAAGTCAGAGACTTCTGAATCTAAGAATATTCATTCCAAACTGTTTTGCAAGAAAACCACGATCTCTTTTAGAGGTAGACAGATTTAAGGCTACTGAATACAGGCAGATTCTTTTCTATACTGGAAAACTGGTTTTCAAAGGTATAATCTCGCCTCCATTATATAACCATTTTATGGTTCTGAGCACTGCAATTTCTTTACTTGTCAGCAAAACTTTGGCTCAACAACATTTGGATTATGCTAACCAGCTCTTAAGGTATTTTGTATCTAAAGCGCAGGAACTGTATGGGGAAGAATTCCTAGTATACAATGTACACAGCCTACTTCACCTAACCACAGATGTAGCCAAGTATGGAACTCTGGACATGAGCAATGCTTTTCCATTTGAAAATTATTTGCAACAGTTAAAAAGAATGGTTAGATCAGGTAGAAATCCTCTTATCCAAGTGTATAGAAGACTGCATGAAGCAAAGAATTTGTGTAAAAATACAGAAGTAAAGAAGTCATCAATATCCACAAAGGCACCAAACAATAGTTTTGTGTTGGATGAATCACGTTGTTGTGAAGTTACGGACATGACGAGTGGAAAAGATGAAAAAGGAAACCAACTTTTCTTGTGCAGAGTTTTTAAAATGGGGGAATCTCTCTACACTGAACCTTGTGACTCTCGCCTTGTAGGGGTATTTGCCTTTAAAATAGAAAATACACAGATAAAGATATTGGCAGCAAATGAATTAACAAAACGTGCAATCAAGATAGAAAAGAGAAATGGAAAAGTAATTTTCATGGCGGTTTTGCATGAATATAAGTGGTGACTAGAATCAGTGCATCTATCAAATATCAAAACTATGCAGAGGAAAGTACTTTACAAGTAAGTTGAAACTTGTACATACAAGATTGTGATGATGCATGTCCTAAATGTGCCAATTATCAGATTAATGGATTTCATGTGTTGTATCTAGTTTTTCTTAATCTTTTTATTATTTTTTTTTTTGTGCATGTATTAATAGCACTTGTGTACTAAACCATCTTGATCGCAGTTGTTATCAGTAACATGGAGTGGGTTAAGGAAATAATGAGCCTCACATACGTTGCACCACAAAATTTAATTAAGTATGGTACACTGATCAAATCATTTAATCGGTCCACAAAAATATGATCGACAGAGGTTTGGATGCTACACAAGCTGTACAGTTTTGATTTCATTGGTCCTGCAAAATTTCTAGCTGCTACACCATATGTTGATTAGTTGCTAACTTGTATACCTTAGTTCATAAATAAAATACTTTAAGGCAGCAATCATTGTAATGCAATTAATTTTGTATTTAAAAATATATACTGACATATGGGGACATTTGGGGAGGCGGTGGCCGAGTGATCAGAGCATCAAGGAGGAGAACTCGAAGACCCGAGTTAGAATCCCGCTGGAACTTGGTAATTTTTTTGAGCTATCGTCGAGTGGTCAAAGAAACTCGCATGCTGCTATTCAACCCTGTGTTTGACTGCAAGTGCATCGGAGACTTGAGGGGGTGGCATGAACCTCCATAGGCATCACTTTAAAAATATTGTCTGCACCACTAATAGGCGAGTCAACCATTGACATCATGGCTCTCAATAACTCCTACAGGGCATTAGTGCCATGCGGAAGATAGTCTACAGGTGCTTGGGGCAATGACATAAATAAAGAAAAGAAAAGAAAATATCAACGTCTAATACGTTTTATGTAAGGTGCACATTTTCCCTATTAAAATTCCCCTCCTACATACATTTTAAGGGTCAAGTTTACAAGTCAATATAGTTCATTCCATCCTCTTCCTTCCCTATCAATGGGATGTCCCTGTAAGAATGTCAAGATGATTTTTTAATCATCATTGTGTCTTTGGTTCAGTACTAGCACGTCAGATGTCTCGTTACAAACTTTTTGGGTTTTTAAATAGTCATGATTTGTTGACCTAGTTTATGGTTTCCTTTTTTTCAGAAAAGTACTGAATGCTGCATGATACGATATGACAGGTATCACTTTTAATATCAAGAGTAGATGACTCCTATTGGCATGTGACCCTACGAGTCCCATCATTAATTGCTGATTTTGTGAGAGCAGTAATACATGAAGTTCAATTGAATTGTGAATGCTACAACATTGCATGTCGCTGTGCCCAACCTTGCCTCTGTGACTGTCATTGTTTTAATTACGAAGTGGTTGAAGAAGAAAATTCCTTTAGTAGGTAAGATTTATTTTATTTTATTTTATTTATAACATACATGCGATCCTAAAAAAATCCACATTAATTGGAAACAACAAGGATCCGTATTTTAAAAATGTCCTTACTTTGGAAATGGCTCTGGATTAGTCTGATTTAATTCACAACAGCATTGAACCATAATAAAAAATTATTTTCTTAATTGAAATCAATGCATGTAACAGAACCAAATGGGCACCAAAATCTACTTACCATCTAACACTACATTGTTATTGTACATACATGTCCCCCCCACCTTTACTTTACCTTGAATGTACGTATGCATATCAGGCAGACTTGTTCCAAGAGATCAATGTTCACAAAGATCTGCACGAGTGCATGTTCATGCGTGTATACTTATGCATTTCCAAACTTAACCTTTGGACATGTGGTTATTCTAATGAATTTTCTATGGATTAGTACAATTTTATGGGTGCATGAGTATGTTAGTATAGGTAAACATTAATATTTTGATAATCATAAGCAGATAAATTGTCAGAATTCATTTAAATAGGATGAGATATTTATGACATTATATTATGGAGTATAGCCCTTAATTGAACATTCAAAATGTAATTTCTTAAAGAACAGAGTTCACAATATAGGGAATCTCGTTCAGTTGTATGTGTTCAAACAAAGTTACCTCCATTTTCTTTACAACCAATAGTCCTATAGAAATAAAAGGTCAGTGTTAAGTATATTTTCTAATGAATATTGTCCTGTTAGCAGGTTGCCTCTACTCAAGTGGATGTATGTGGTGATTGAATTTGAGGATGAGGGGACAGTTGCAGTTTCCCACCTTTACTGGATAGAGACTAAAAATAAGGTCAGTTTCCGTTCATGATGCATTGTAGATAGGCAGGATATTTGTTATTCCTGAATGCATTTTAAGAATATACACATATAGTTTTCTTGGTACTATACAAGTGACTTCTTAGAGCATTCATTCTGTGAAAATGTTTCTATTGTTGACATTTTCAGCTAGAATCCATTGTTAAGAGTTTGATGTACTAATTAATTTGTTAATTAATTGATTTATTTTATTCAATTAATTCTCTCTCTCTCTCTCTCTCTCTCTCTCTCTCTCTCTCTCTCTCTCTCTCTCTCTATATATATATATATATATATATATATATATATATATATATATATATATATATATATGTATATATATATATATATGTATATATATAATATATATATATATATATATATATATATATATATATATATATATATATATATATATATATTTTATATATATATATATATATATATATATATATATATATATATATATATATATATATATATATATATATATAAGAACATGAGAAATGAGGAGACTGCAAGAGGCCAGTTAATGACCTACACGAGGCAGCTCCTTGCCGACCACCCTTGGAATAATCCAATATTTAGCCATCCCACCTGTCATCCCTATCCATACTCTGATCCAACCGTCTTTTAAAGCTATCTATTGACTCACCACTTACTACGTGTCTACCCAGCCTATTCCAATCGTTCACCATTCTGTTAGTGAACCAATATCTACCTATGTCTGTCCTGAATCGAAGTTTTTCTAGCTTGTACCCATTTCCACGTGTCCTATCCTGACTACTAAATTCTAAAACCTGATCAATGTTTCCCTTATTAATTCCTTTTACCCATTTGAAAACCTCAATCAAATCCCCTCTTGCCCTCCTTCTCTCTAGGGAGTGGAGATTAAGACATTTTAACCTATCTTTGTAGGGTAAATTTCTCAGCCCCTGAATCATCTTGGTCATTCTTCTCTGGATTGCCTCCAAGGAGCCTATATCTTTCCTATAATAAGGGGACCAAAACTGAGCTGCATAATCTAAGTGGGGTCTTACTAGCGCTAAATACAACCTCAGAATGACCTCAGAACTCCTATTTGTCACACACCTACTAATAAATCCCATTATCTTGTTGGCTCTATTTCTAGCTATAATACACTGTTCCCTGGGGCGCAAGTCACTGCTTATTTGAACTCCTAAGTCCCTCACACTATATGACTTTCCTAAGGTATTGTCATTTAATGTGTAGTCTACAGGCCTATTACCTTTACCGACACTCATAATGCTACACTTGTTAACATTAAACTGCATCTGCCATTTCTCTGACCACTCGTACAACCTATTTAAGTCATCCTGCAGCATCCTAGCATCATCTAAATTCTTTACCGGTCTTCCTATCTTTGTGTCATCGGCAAATATACTGATATCACTGTTTATTCCTGTCTCTAAGTCATTTATATAGATTATGAATAACAATGGTCATAGTACTGATCCCTGTGGTACCCCACTAGTGACATTACCCCATTCTGATTTCTTCCCATTAATCTGTACCCTCTGTTCCCTACTAGTAAGCCATCCCCTAATCCACTCTAGTATCTTCCCACCTATGCCATGAGCCTTGACTTTACTGAACAGTCTCATATGGGGTACTCTGTCAAAAGCTTTACTGAAGTCCAAATAAACTATATCATACTTTATCTATGGTTTCAAATACTTTCCTATAGAAGGTTAATAAATTTGTCAGGCAGGACTTCCCCTTGCTAAAACCATGTTGACTATGTCTAATTAGCTTGTGTATATAATATATATATATATATATATATATATATATATATATATATATATATAATATATATATATATATATATAATATATATATATATATATATATATATATATATATATATATATATATATATATATATATATATATATATATATATATATATATATATATATATATATATATATATATATATATATATATAATATATATATATATATATATATATATATATATAATATAATATATATATATATATATATATATATATATATATATATAATATATATATATATATATATATATATATATATATATATATATATATATATATATGCACATATATATATATATATATATATATATATATATATATATATATATATATATATATATATATACTATATATAATTCTTCTTTTTTCCCATTAAATCATGTTTATGGCATTCTTCAATTTAGTGACTTCTTAGCCTTATGACTATAAATTGGTTATCAAAAGCAGGGTGTCAAAATGACCCTCGAAAATATACCATAATGATGCATCTCTTCTTACAGGAAGTTTACTGCTATTGGCCTGGTAATACTAAGGCATCAAGCAAATTGATGCAGAATGAGCTGCCTGACAAGGATTTGTGGAAAATGTATAAAGTTAAAGTACTATCAGCCACAGGTATAGTAAATATTTCATATACATATAGTGATAATTCAATGGCTTGCACTTAATTGCTATGTACTTTTCGCTCATTTAGAATTAATTTTCAAGTCACTAGCTATATATTTCTTCATATTAAAAAAAAAATCTGAGGTTAAGAATTATGTGATTTGATAGTGAACAATGGATTTATTTAAATTTTTGTTTATACTTTTATACCCAGATTGATTATTACAAACCTAGCATTGATGGAAATTGCCCTTCAGTACATGTATTGCAATATACTGCATATCCATAATCTTATATATTGGCAAACTTACCTAGTTTGCTTTTAAATAGATTAAGTGAGAAGAAAATTTAAGCAGTTCTACTGTTATGAAAGTGAATTAATAGTGTGTTCCCACAGTTGGGTGTAGTACCCATTTAGTTGAGTAGTAACATCTTTGAATTATTTCTGAAATGTATAGGCATGAAGAGAGTAGCTTGTATTTCCTCATAATGGCTATGCTTGATTACCAAATAACTTCTCATGAATTTAGATAACCTTCAAGCAGCAAGAAGGCATGCACAGCGGGCTGAAGGTACTTCGAATATAGAGTCAGATGATACAGAGTCAACAAGGAAACGCAAACAAGTTTCAAGATACTCTCCTGATATATCATCTCCAGATGCTAGCGCTGGAGGTTTGTATTAATAGTATAGTTATTTGACCTAACATACATTTCAGAGTAATTTAATAGGATTTAGACAATTTGCAATTTATCTTTGCTTAATCTATACACTTGTTGAGGAAAGTTATATTGAAGTTATGATTTCAAGGGGTAACTATAAGGCTGTGTTCTAATTATTGAAGATGTAAGTCTGGATGAGGAAAGGTAAAGATGAGGGGCATATATTATATAAAATTTTTTTTATATAATTCCGTTTAGAAAACGTTGTGTCAACGTTTTCTAAACTTAATTTTCCTAGCTGGGTTAAGATTAAAGTTCAAGCAAATACAGTAAATCATTGCATTATTTTTGCATAACTGAGACATTTGAAATCACTAATCAAGCCTTTAAACTATTTTCTTTGGTCTTCTCCATTAATTACATTGCAGTGTTAGTGGCTTATTATTTTGCTGATGTTCAACTGTTGAATAGAGCATTTGTACTTCCACCACTATTATCCTGCACAAGTCTTTCCATGTAATTACAGGTGAAGCACCTGCAATGTACCCTCAAGCAGCTACGAGCCAAGAAGGCAGCGGACCCAGTAGGTAATATTCTAAAAATGTGTTCTGAGTATGTTGATGGACCATGCCTAAGATTTTTTGAACAACAGTTATGCATATACAGTCGGCCCCCCAAGGGTCCGCTTAATGTAGTCTGGACCCCTTGCGCACCCTTGGAAAAAGTCACCCTTGGAAGTTAATAATCTATGGGAAATTCACTAATGTAGTCCAGGACTCTTGAGACTTAGACTTTTTTCGCCCAATAACCCCCAAAATACATGATATAATGGAAAAAATATACAGTACATATACACATGTGATTAAATATGATTGATAATAGATAGATACTGTACTGGCGGAAGCCATTACAGTATCTAGGATGGAGGAAGAGGAGGAGGAATCCTACATCTGAGAGAGAGAGAGAGAGAGAGAGAGAGAGAGAGAGAGAGAGAGAGAGAGAGAGAGAGAGAGAGAGAGAGAGAGATGACGTCATCACAACATGGCCGCCCGACAAAAGCTGAATTTCTTTGCGTATTTCCCGTCTTATACAAGCGTGGGAAGAATGCAAAGAAAATCAGCGTATTTAAAAAGAAAGGACTAGTAACATCGGTAAAAATCTCCCTTTGTGTTGCACCTTCTTATTCACGTCTATGGAAGGATAGAGGAACCGTAACACCAAGGAAGATGGGACCCTACGAAGCGATACAAACCATAGCAGGTCACAAGAAGAAGAAGAAAAGGAGGAGGAGGAGGAGGAAAAAGAATTCCACATAAGAAGCTTTAGGATGTTGACTTCTTTAAAGGAGATGGAAGGAGAGAGAGAGAGAGAGAGAGAGAGAGAGAGAGAGAGAGAGAGAGAGAGAGAGAGAGAGAGAGAGAGAGAGAGAGAGAGAGAGAGAGAGAAGAGAAGAGAAGAGAAGAGAAGAGAAGAGAAGAGAAGAGAAGAGAAGAGAAGAGAAGAGAAGAGAAGAGAAGAGAAGAGAAGAGAAGAGAGAGAGAGAGAGAGAGAGAGAGAGAGAGAGAGAGAGAGAGAGAGAGAGAAAGAGAGTGTGTGCTCGCTGACAACACGTCAAGGACTGGTGGAGAATGGTGGGGTGTGTGTTGCCTCATCCCGCTGCTGCCAGCTAGTGATTTTGCGCACGCTTTGAATTTTTTCGCACTCTTTGAACATAAGTGCCAAACCGGTACTGTCCGCACCCTTGGAATTTCGCACCCTTGGAGTGCGCACCCTTGGGGGGCCGACTGTATCTCAAGCATGGTAAAGGAAGACGATGGACTCCTGAGCAAAAATGGTTGCGTTTGGTTTGCACTTTAAGAGTCCAGCTTCATACCGCCTTCTAAGAACAATGTTTGCTCTGCCTTCTCTTACCTCCTTAAAAAAGATGTGATTCCACTTAGGTCTTTCAGTGCCTGAGGCAGGCATTTGAACAATGGAGGTCTTTAGTGGGTGAAGGAGTTGTGTGTTAGCGTCCTCACTTGCTGTATCTTGCCGCTGGTCCCTCGGATGTACCAGTCTGCCTCTGCTGCCCCGTCTTGGGTTTAAGGTCACTGTGATGCCAAGACTCCCTACTCTGCCTTCTATCATTTTCCACACTTACATGGTGATGTACTGTTCTCTTCTCCTCTGCATGGAGTACATGTTGAGCTGTTTTAGTCTCTCCCAATAGTTGAGGTGGTGCACTGCATGGATTTTGGTGGTGAATGATCTCTGGGGTATGCATTATCACAATATGTAATGTAGTTTTAACTAGTTTAACATATCTGCACCAGTTGGGTTTGTGTAATGTCAATGCTCTGCAGCCTTCAGAATATACTATAAACTCCACTTTTGTTTTCTTTACCATTGTATATGAATATTTAATTGTGCAGGCATATTTTTTACATAATTTGATATTAGAATCAGAATTTGATGTAGAAGAAATATTGAAATGCCCCAAGATGGGGAAATAGATTGATCACCCTTGGCTAAGGAGGGATATCCCTTTAGCCATGTGGGTAAGCATAGGGAGTAATTAATGTGTTCATGGAGGAATAAAGAATTCTACTGGTTTACTAAAATTAGCACCAATGCCTGTTATAGCATGGAGCACAGAAGTCAAAAGTTGGTGCTGTGGAGCTAATTAATTTGAGAGGCATGTGGAAAGTATATGAAATGGTGGTACAGCTATAGTTATATTATAGGAATACCGGTAGGTATCGCACTCAATTGGATTAAACTTTAACATAATACATAAATATATTGTTTTTTGCAGGCAAATTGTGTACAGTGAAGCTTGTGGGCATGATAAATCATTAAAAATGAGCTTTCAAAAGGTGTGGGTAATGCTAGACATATGGGAGCGAGTGTAGTGATACCTGCTGGCAGCTGGAGGCACCACCATTGCGGCCAGAACAAAAAGTTAACATTGAGTGGACCGTCCTGGTAAGTGTAGAGTCCTTGCTGGTACTCATAGTCAGTGACTCAGTAGCGCGTGTAACTTCAAGTAGTGAGTGTCGTGTGTTATTGCTCTTCAAAGCCACTTTTAAAAATATTGAAATGGATTCATACATCACATAAGTACTTCAATGCAAATTTTACTGTCATCTATTGCAAGCATTAGATTCCAAGCAAGAAATATCATTCATGTTTTTGAAAGGTTTAGTTATTTGTCCAGTAAAACTCAGTTGATTATTCAATATTCAGTAATTTTATATGTATGTATTCTTCATTCCACAGTCCAATAGTATCTCTGGAGGATTATGAGGAAACCAGCAGAAGACAGTTTACTCAAAACAACTTCCAGTATGAGAGGATTATTACTTATCAAGTTACTGGAAACCATGCCTCTAACCTCTCACGTAACAACAAACGGCAAGTCCGGAGACAGTCCTCTCTGTTTTATTGGGATCCAGCTAGTAAGTACTACTACATATAGCATTTAAAGGTATTATTTTACATCTTCACCAGAATGCTCTAGAGAATTCAGAGTTGTATTTTTACATTATCTGATGCATTCTGAGAAGGTTTTCTTAATTACATTTCCATCGCAAATTCTTAGTTTGTGAGATATTCAATGTTTTCTGTGAGACCTTCTTTTTGAAAAATAAAGTTTAGTTTTGTTTGAACAAGGTTCTGTTATTTGTCAATGTAGGTTAAGGTTTGGTTAATTGGTAAAATTTTACATCTACACCAGAATACACTTGAATATAAATAACACACTTTTCGTATAGATTTTAATCCATTATGAATGATTTTGATATTCATTTCCTTTGCAAATGAATATATGATAAGATATCCTTATCAACCCCAACAAGCTTGGGGACCTGTGGAAATGTGTGGTTCTTGGGTGGAGAAAACAAAATACAATGATTTAAGTTATATACAAGGTGCCAGAATCACTAACATACCTAACAATGACCTATTGACGAACACGCAATGCACTGATGGTTACAAAACCTGGCGTGTGGCTACGAAAAATATGGCGTCTGCACCTGGCCCAACAGCCGATTTTTGGTCATAGAAAACATTTACTTGATTACTTGATGAAGTCTAGAGATAACCCCTCATAGCCATGGTGATCCACTGCTACTCCTGTGACCAGTGTCTCTTTTCTGTAGACATATCTGGTCCGGTATGGTGTTGGATGCTGCTCGACACAGGGAGGTATATCCTGGTACTGTCGGCTTGTCAGGAACACTCTTCAGGAACTTGTCCAGCTGGTTCTTAAAGTGTTCTACTTTACAGTTGGTCGTGTTTCTGACTTGTCGTGGTAGGGAGTTGAAGAGGTGAGGGCCTTTGTAAGTGAGGCTGGCAGCCAAGAGGGTCTTCACTCTCCCTGAGGCTTGGCATGGGGAGTGTCCTTTGACAGCACATTCTCTGGGACATTATTTTTGAGTCAGGGGGAGAGGGGTTTGGCACAAGTCCCTCAAGGATCTTCCAGGTGTAAATTATCCTGTACCTATCCCTCCTCCATTGCTGTGAATAAAGCCCCAGCTTTTGTAGTCGGTCCCAGTAGTTGAGTCCTTTGGCCTCCCAGATGTGTGCGGTGAAGGATCGCTGGACTGCCTCCACGGCCTGCACGTCTGCAGCTTTGTGTGGTGACCAAAGTTGGCTGCAATAATCCAACACTGGTTGCACAAGAGCTTTCCACAGTGTAAGCAGGCAGGATGCTTCTCTTGTGTGGAAAGTTCTTAGGATCCATCCTGCTAATCTTCTTGCCTTTTTGGCTGTTTGGTGAATGTGGTGGTGGAAGGTGCCATCGTCACTCAGGTGGATGCCCAGACACTTGACATGGGAGGACGTTTCTATTGGGTTGGTGGTGGTGTGAAAGGAGGTGTGATGTTTGATGTCCTCTTTTCCACACCTAAGCAACTCAAACTTGTTGTTGTTGAAAGACATGTTGTTGTTCTTGGCCCAGGTGTATATTGCATTGAGATCTTGTTGTAGCTGATCAACATCCCCAACTGTGGATACAGTCTTGCTAATATTTGTGTTGTCAGCAAACGATGTTATTACCGAGTGTCTCACTCCTTTGTCAATGTCCCCCATGAGTATAATGAAAAGAAGGGGCCCTAATACTGTTCCTTGGGGTATGCCACTCACAACTTTACTTGGCAGTGAGTGTTTTCCATTTGCTACAACTGTCTATGATCGGTCTGTAAGCTGTGTATCCAAGCTCCTATCTTGCCTGTGATTCCTAAATTCCGCAGTTTGTGAAGCAAGACACCGTGATCCACCTTATCAAAGGCCTATAAGGATTCCACCTTGACCTCATCAATTGTTCCCTTTGTGTTTCAGTCAATATCAGAGAGTAGTGCAGCATGCTCTCTAAAAACATAATTTTTCTTAATATTAACACCACACTACATACATATGACATCCCATCCCTTTTCCCTTGGAGAAGAGCACTGTGCCAGCCCTGCCAGCTGCCCCTTAGTGAGGAGGAAAAGATGGCTATGAGTGGGGAGGAGGCTCCACTTTGCTGTAAAAGGGAGTGGGTAAATTATATGGTAGAAGGGTAGGGGCTGAACAGGCAGGGGTAGTGTCTGCTGTGGCCATCTCCTTGGGGGGAGTTCCTGGTAAACAGGAAGGAGGCGTCATATAAGCCTAGTTCACACTTGCCCGACTTTTGGCTACGATGTCCCCGAAGTCCCCAACTTATGAGTTCTGCGAGGTTAGGGCGATTTTTTGGCAGATTTTTGCCAGTATGAGATTGGCATGCAGGCTTTGCGTACATTGTATGAAGCTTGTACGAAGGCCAACCGAAGCCGTCCATCAGCATCGATGGCACCACGAGATGCACCACGAAAGCACCACAACATAATCCCCGAACTAACCGACACCGTCACGTACACAACTGAACCCAAGCTGAACGCAAGATGAAGATGCCACAAAGTTTGTGCCAGGTTCGTAGGTTAATTTTTTCCTGTCGAGTCGAACACCTCACGTGGGTACAACGTATCCCGCCCAACATCCATACGCACCCGCCAAGACAGCCAGCTGATGATCGTAGTGGCATCGGCACGATCGTGTTGCCTTATTGCATGCGGCATTTCAACATGGCGAGTCCCTAGTGCGGATTTTGGAAGGGCTACTTGGTGCGTTCCGATCACTATCTGAACAGGTACGGGCACTTACGTAGAATGTATGTGACGGGTATATACAAATGTCGCCTTCATACATGGCACGTAATGCTTTTAAAATGTCAAATGTCAGGGCTATGTCGGCTCACTGTCGGTCCATGAACGTAGAGCCTGCGTACGGGGTTGTGGAACCTATGTACAACCCTCGTACATTGTTGTGGCGTTCTCGTACAACATATGTAACGTTTTTTCTCGGGTCATTGTCGTGCTAATGCCCTGCGTACCTTGTACGAACGTCAACAGAAGGCGTTGCGAAGTGACCGATGGTGCCATGTTCTTCCCCAATTTTTTCTCCGGACACGACATGTCCTGAGAAATTAAAAGCTAATTTAATTTTTCAGGGCCGCCGAAGAGAGTGCCCTGAGACTCCCCGATGCCCGCGACATGCCCCTAAGGTGTACCGACTTTTTTCCCGATGGCCAGGCGAACACCATCATAACCGCTTCGGGATCAAAAGATGGCTAAATGTGAACTTAGCAATACTATAGACTATAGAAAATTTAACAGTCATTAAATATTTTACTTGGCTGTAGCTTAATATTTAAGTGAAAGAATTTCTTGAAATGAATTGCATTCACATTGTTCATTAGGATTAATAGAATCTGAGGTGCTTGCAAGGTGTTCCCTTGCTCCAAAAGCTTAATTTCCCACTGGTTTTTTTTCTTCTCACCACAGAACCCTTGAAACCACTTCCTGGAACCATGGGGTTCCGTGGAACACACTTTGAGAACCACTGTACTAATACAACGAGTACAATAATATATTTGTGTACTTTTAGAGAAATCCATGCATATATAAGATTTTTTATTTTGTTTTCAGGGAAAACCTTTTACTACACTGGAGGAAAAGATGGCTGCAGGAGAGAGGTAGTAGGGAGTCTTGAGGAGCTGGCAAGGTTGCTACATCTACACCACTCTACTGGAATAGCAGGACATCGTGGATGGAATGCTACGTATGACAGTATTTCCAGGGAGTGTTACTGGAAAACTATGGTAGCTGACATCAGACACTACGTAAGTATTACACTGTCAGTAGTCTGTTCCATACTATACAGAATCTGTGATCTAATACTTCAGTTATCAAATTTCCATGAAAGCTTAAAAAAATAACATTCAACTTCATCCAGATTGAAACATGCAAGGAGTGCCAACAGCGTACTTCTCTAAAGACCCAGGCCCCTACAATGACTCCCATAAAAGTGAAAGCACCTTGGGAGCTGGTTGGTATAGACCTGATTGGTGGGTGGGTGGGTGGGTGGGTGGGTGGGTGGGTGGGTGGGCGGGTGGGTGGGTGGGTGGGCGGGTGGGTGGGTGGGCGGGTGGGTGGGTGGGTGGGTGGGTGGGAGGGTGGGTGGGTGGGTGGGTGGGAGGGAGGGAGGGAGGGAGGGAGTGTTCATGACATCAGGAGGTAGACTGATGTGTTTGCCGCGAGTGTTGAAGAGGACCTGGGTAAAGCAGTACGATATGTTGGGGTATGCTCGCAGCCCTGTCACCCAACTGGCCAGTCACTTCTAACTACATCAGCCAGTATTTTACTGTGGGGACTAAATTTACTCCGACAGTGGTCAGTTAAATGCTAAGCTGTGACAGACGATGACCCCACCTACATGTTCGGGAGGATATACCCAGTATCCCCCGAAATGTCCACACAGGACATACAGACCAACTTAACTGTACTGGACGATGATGCCCCAACGCAGATTATTGATGTTTTCAGACTCTCAGCTTTTCTCAGGGAAGGGCAGACAATGGCCAATATGGCCATTCGTATTAAGTTTATGGGGGCCCTCCCTGATAGGATTGCCTTAAACTCAGCGGTGTACCGTGTTAGGTCCCCCACCCCTCCTGTCCTCAGGTGCACCCGCTGCCTTCTGTTTGGCTACGGCAACGCCTCCTGCAACGGCAAAAACCGCTGTGGGAGATGCAGTGGTTACCATGACGCCGAGGTTTGTTCCCGGCCTGAGTCATGCTTTTTCTGTGGTGGCAACTATCGCCCCAATTATAAGCAGTGCCCGGCATACCTCCAGGCATTGCAATTACAGCAGCTCCAACACGATCCTAACCACACAATAACGGAGGTTAAACGCAAGCTGAAGGGCATCCGCCCTGGGTCCTTCAGACCGATTCCCTCAACAGAGGAGAATATTACACCTCCTCAGGCACCCCCATCTGCACCTGCTCCACAACCTGCCCCTCCCAAATCACTTAACCCTAAGGTTACAGTAATTTCTTTGGCTGCCCAGGACTGCTCCATCCCTCATCGCCCACCCACTAACCTCTGTGCACCTCAAACACCCAAATCCCAGAAGGGCCATCGCTCTCCTAGGCTCTACCTCTCCTAGGAGGGATACCTGTTTACAGGAGGTACTCCTCCCCACACCCCTACCACCTCGCCCTCTACCCCAACCCGCCCCTCCCCCACCTCAACCTGCTCCTTTCCTACCTCAACCCATTCCTCCCCCACCTCAACCCACACCTCCCCAGCCTGAGCTTCAGCCCCATACCACACAGCCAGCAGTCCAGCAGCCCCTGCCCTCACTGGGCAGTGCATGCCTTGAGCCTCCTACAGCACCTTCACAGGCCCAGCATGCCTTGGGTCTCTCCTTATCAGCCTTCATTATGGGATTAGCACCACTTGCACTTAAATTTATTAACCTTTTCTTAACAGATTCTAGCCTTCAAGAAAGCCTCCTCCAGTGCTTGCCAGGATTACTCACATTTTTCACATCACTCACGCAGTGAATTTTATTCTCTCCTCTCATTTCATACTCTGGAACGCCCGGTCCCTGTACTGGAAACTTCCAGTCTTTAAAACCACGCTGTCTTCCTATTCACCTCTTATTGTTGGTGTCTGTGAGACGTGGCTCACTGATGCATTCTCCCCTTCCTTCCCCAACTATTCTTCTTACAGAGCGGACAGGGGGGCAGGCGGAGCAGGAGGCGGCCTGCTACTGATTGTCCACTAATCCTTCTCTTCTAGCCTTCTCACTATCACTCCTCTCCCCGGGGACAGACTAGAGTACCTGGGGGTGACTATTACTTTTAACTCAGGGCTTCTTCAGATCCTCTTGATTTACAACCCATGCTTGGATATCTCCCTTCAGGAGTTCCAGCATTTGTTTTCACAGCTCTCCTCCCCAGCTTTAATAATGGGTGATTTTAACGCTCATCACGACTTCTGGGAACTAGCCCTCCCCAGGAGCCGAAGAAACCGTTCGGGTCTGTCCCTCTCAACCTTCCTGGCAAAAAGTGCAACTTTCTCTCTCCTTACTCCACCTGGCTTCCCTACCAGGACTGATCCAGTTTCAGGGAACCCCTCTACCTTGGACCTTTGCCTGGGGAATGGCCCCCTCCTCCTCACCACTATAACAGCTGGCCCTTACATGGGGAGTGACCACCTTCCTGATGTAATCTCCTTCCTTTCAATATCCCCCCCCCCTTCATCACGCAGACCTCGTTGGTCCTTTAAAAAGGGAGACTGGGGCTCTTTTCAAAAAGAGATTAATTCAATAACTCCTCCCACCATCCTCCCTTCACAAAGTCAAATTCAATACCTTACGGACACCTTGGTGGACGTAGGGTCCCATCACATCCACCTCGTCACTTCCCGTCCCTCCCGCTCCTTCCGGGTCCCCTGGTGGTCCAAACGACATGCTTTTAACATGTGGCGTAAGAATCCCATCCCTCCCCTTCGCATACGATTTAGATTTTTAAAAACCCAGTGCAAGCGTGTTATTCTTGATGAGAAGCGTTCTGCGTGGGCCTCCTTTTGTGCTTCCCTGTCCTTTTCTTCCTCAGTCTCCCAGGCTTGGCCTTTCTTCAGGAAGATGGTTCACCCTCAACGACCTCTCACCTTCCCGTTAACTAGTAACGGCGTCCTCCTTGTCAATGATGTCCAAAAAGCCGAGTGCCTCGCCTCCAACATACACACTGTCATCGGCTCCCCTGACCCCATACGCCCCCCTGTTTTACCTCCTTCTTCACATGGCCATACAATTAGCACAGCTATAACTCCCCAGGGGTTTTCATCAACTTTACAAGCACTGTCTGTTGGGAAGGCAACGGGGCCGGACAATGTTCCGAATGAGTTTCTTCGCCGCCTCCCAGATCCTCTGGTCCTCCTCCTCCTGAACGTGTTCAACGCCAGCTGGGTGTCTGGCACGTTCCCTTCTGTGTGGCGTCATGCTATCACAATTCCTATTTTCAAACCTGGCAAGGACCCGTCAGAGGCTTCCTCCTACAGGCCCATCAGTCTACTCTCTAACTTCAGTAAGGTATTAGAACATATAGTGCATGACAGACTAACATGGTGGTTGGAACACAAACACCTTCTTCCCCCTAACATGTTTGGCTTCCGTCCTCACCGGGACACCCTGGATGCCCTGCTCCAGCTAGATCATCACATTCAGGAAGGATTTAACCACAAGCAATACACTCTGGTAGATTTTCTTGATCTCAAAGGAGCTTTTGACTCCTCTTCACATAATGCCATTATTGAAAAAACTTTCCCGCCTGGGACTCAATGGTTCCCCACTCAATTGGGTTCAGTCTTTCCTATCTTCCAGATCCTTCTCTCTGGTGATAGGTAACTCCTACTCTAGGTCTTACCCAGTCACCAGAAGTGTCCGACAGGGTTCTCCTCTTAGTCCTCTCCTTTTCAATATCTTACTTTCAGACTTTCCCTCTTCTTCATGCACATATGCACTCTTGTATGCTGACGACATTTCCCTCCTTTGCTCTGCTTCCACTATCTAGGAGGCTCAACTTAACTTTCAACGTGGGCTTGATGCCATAAACTCTTGGACATCACGTTGGGGCCTAATGGTGAGTGCCCAGAAGTCTAGCCTTCTGTGCTTCACCAGAAGGCGAATACCTAACTTACCTGTGGTCACCATCAACGGTTTTTCCATTCCCTTCAAAACACAACATAAGTTTCTTGGCTTAGTAGTGGACGGCCCCCGTCTAACCTGGGGCTGTCATATACACTGCCTGGTGACCTCATGCCTCAAAAGATTAAATTTAATGAAGTCCTTTGCAGGGGTCAAGTGGGGTGCGGACAGGCATACCTTCCTTTGCTTCTATTGTGCTTATATCCGGAGTCGCTTAGACTACGGATGTGAGGTTTATGGGGCGGCCTCACCTTCACTTCTCCATAAATTGGATGTAATTAAAACACAGCCATTCGTATAGCCTTGGGAGCTTTCAAGTCCTCTCCAGTCACAGCCCTTCAGGCAGAATCCTCCCTATCCTCACTGTCACACAGACGCTCCACACTCCTTGTCCGCACCTACATCAAACTTGCATCCTCTCCCAGCTGCCACGCCCTCCACTCCCTCCTCCTCCGACAGAGTAGGGCAGCACTTCTTGGCCCCCTACCATATCAAACCCACACGCCTTTTGTAACAAAGAGCCCTCTCCTTCTTTGCCTCCCTCTGGCTGACAAACCCCCCCCCTCTCCTTTCTCACTCTCGAGAAGAATTCCCCTTTGGGCCCTTGGTTTCCTCTCTCCTCCTTAATAACCTTGGCATTGCACACAGATACACAATGGTCAAAGGTCCCTTCCCCATACACTTCCCCACTGACTAGACTGACTCTCTGACCAACCTCCACACAGCCTGCAAACTACACTGGGACACAGACCTGACTAACGCCCTACAGTACACTTCACTTGGATACATTAGACAAGACACACGACACCACTAGTGGACCTACTCCCCCAGCCGTGCCCTTGACACTGCCGTCACCAGACTTAGAATTGGACACAGCTGCCTAAACTCGCACCTACACAAACAGGGCATGACAGAGTACCCTCATTGCTCTTGGTGCCCTACACAATCTGACACCCCAAAACACCTCCTAATGCACTGTCCTAGTCACCAGTCCCATCGCGTGGCACTCCTCCACTCACTGTCGTCTCTCCACCTCCACAGACCATCAATAACTGACCTCTTAGGTGGCTCTCAAGACCCTGGCCTGGCTTTCAAAGTACTCAAACACACCAGGACCTTCCTCCAAAGGACAGGTCAACTCAACAGGATCTGATCCACTTACTCATCTGCAACCTGCACTTTTGGGGCACTAGAGGCTGTGGCACTACAGCCTGCACGGCCCCATCAAATTTCCAAGAAGAAGAAGAAGTTCTAGAACCACGGTAGAGTAAAGACCTACCTCTCTCTGCCACAACCATACACGCCTACCCCAAGTCCCCAACCTTGCTTACGGTTCGGTGGGTGCTTTGCCTTTGCCCAAGTGCAGGTTTTACTGCAGTATTGAGTCCCGCCTAATGGACTCATGCTGACTAACGACGGCTGTGACCCGCCGGCAGCTGCTGCCATCCATGCTGCCGACCATATGGACGTCTCCAAGCGGACCCGCTTTCCTTCTCCATCGTCTGGTGAGCCCAAGCTAATTCAAGCAAATGCAATCCTCGTTTTTTCACCTTAGTAGCCGCTTCATCATCCTCACCTAACGCTAGAGCTGTGCCTCCACGCCAGCCTCAACTTTTACAACCCCATAACTCAAAATTCATCATCTTCTGGTCTGCTGAGGGAAGCAGGTGCTTTATTAACCCGGGGAAAGTGGCCAGGGCCATTTACTCCTCCATATTTGGCAAAAAGTACATAGAGAAGACTCTGACCATCACAGGTGGCGGCAAGGGCATTAAATTTGAGGTGGCTAACCTCGACAACCTTGCTCAACCCTCGGAGTCGATCACCACGCTGGGGGAGTGGTCTGGGTTGTATCAGACGATGACCCCACCTATACATGTTCGGAAGGATTTACCCAGTATCCCCCGAAATGTCGACACAGGACATACTAACCAACCTAACTGTGCTTGACGATGCTCCAACTCAGGTAATTGACGTTTTCAGACTCCTAGTTTTTGTGAGGGACGGGCAGACGATGGTCAATATGCCATTCGTATTAAGTTTAGGGGGCCCCTCTCTGATAGGCTTGCCTTAAACTCAGCGGTGTACCGTGTTAGGTCCCATACCCTCCCTGTCCTCAGGTGCACCCGCTGCTTTCTGTTTGGCCACGGTAGCGTCTCCGGCAAAAACCACTGTGGGAAATGCAGTGGTTACCATGACGCTGAGGTTTGTACCTGGCCAGAGTCATGACCGCCCCACCTATAAGCAATGCCCGGCATACCTCTAGGCAATGCAGATACAACAGCTGCAACACGAACCTGACCACACAATAACGGAGGTTAAACGCAAGCTGAGGGGCATCCGCCCTGGGTCCTTCATACCGATTCCCTCAGCAGAGGAGAATACTACACCTCCTCGAGCACCCGCCACCCCCCACCCCCCACCTGCTTCACAACCTACCCCTCCTAAACCACTTAGCCCTAAGATTACAGTAATCTTATTGACTGCCCATGAATGCTCCACCCCTCATCGCCCACCCACTAACCTCTGTGCACCTCTAACATCCAAATCCCAGAGGGGCCGTCGCTCTCCAAGGCGTCTGTCAAAAATCTCTCCTTGCCCTACCTCCCCTAGGAGGGATACCCGTTTGCAAGAGGTACTCCTTCTCCCCACACCCCTACCACCTAACCCTCTACCCCAACCCACTCCTCCCCCACCTCAACCTGCTCCTCTCCTACCTCAACCCATTCCTCCCCCACCCCAACCCACACCTCCCCAGCCTGAGCCTCAGCCCCATGCCACACAGCCAGCAGCCCAGCAGCCCCTGCTCTCACTTGGCAGTGCATGCCTTGAGCCTCCTACGCACCTTCACAGGCCCAGCATGCTTTGGGTTTTTCCTTATCATCATTCATTATGGGATTAGCACCGCTTGCACTCAAATTCATTAACCTTCTCCAAACAGGTTCTAGCCTTCAAGAAAGCCTCCTCCAGTGCTTGCCAGAATTACTCACATTTTTCACATCACTCACGCAGTGAATTCTATTCTCCCCTCTCATTTCATACTCTGGAATGCTCGGTCCCTGTACTGGAAACTTTCAGTCTTTAAAACCACGCTATCTTCCTATTCACCTCTAGTTGTTGGTGTCTGTGAGACGTGGTTCACTGATGCATTCTCCCCTTCCTTCCCCAACTATTCTTCTTGCAGAACGGGCAGGGGGGCAGGCGGAGCAGGAGGCGGCCTGCTACTGCTTGTCCACCAATCCCTCTCTTCTAGCCTTCTCACTATCACTCCCTTCCCCGAGGGCAGACTAGAGTACCTGGGGGTGACTATTACCTTTAACTCAAGGCCTCGTCAGATCCTCTTGATTTACAACCTATGTTGGATATCTCCCTTCAGGAGTTCCAGCACCTGTTTTCCAGTGGTGGGCGCCGTTAATCAAAAAGTTAACTTTGTTAACCGTTAATCCGTTAACCAAAAAATTAACTTTGATAACCGTTAATCAGTTCATTCTTTTGAAATGTAACGTAAGTTATCAATAAACCGTTAAGGTTAATTTTTATTATAGAAAAAAAATTTGCTCCAAAACCACCTAAAAACACCTTTGAAAAGTGCTAAAACTATAAAATCAGCCTTTAATTTTTTTTTAAGGGCCTTAAGACAATAGTTTTTCTTGCTTTAGAGTTAAAAAAAATGGCAGATTTTATAGTTTTAGCTTTAAAAAAAAAACCTAAAAAGGCTGATTTCATAGTTTAGGGCCTGTTTTAGGTTTTTAAAGGCTTTTAGAGCCAGAAAAGGGTGAAAACTTCAATTAAACACAATATTAATATAATTTTTGTGTTAGCGGACTTGAGTTAACGGAAGTTAAATGTAACGGAAGTTAATTATTCTGATAATGATTTCCGAAGTTAACTTAAAAGTTAAATCGTTAACGAAAATGTGAACTTCGTTAATTAATGATTAACGGATTAACTGTTTGGTGCCCATCTTTGCTGTTTTCACAGCTTTCCTCCCCAGCTTTAATAATGAGTGATTTTAACATCCATCACGACTTCTGGGAACCAGCCCTCCCCAGGAGCTGAAGAAACTGTTCGGGTCTGTCCCTCTCGACCATCCTGGCAAACAGTACAACTCTCTCTCCTTACTGCACCTAGTCTCCCTACCAGGACTGATCCAGTTTCAGGGAACCCTTCTACCTTAGACCTTTGCCTGAGGAATGGCCCTCTCCTCCTCACCACTATAACAACTGGCGGCCCAGCTAACAATTTACGTAAACATAATGTTGTATCTGGGTTGTATTTTGGTTATGTTTGATTTTAATGTCAATGTAACGTCATAAAACGTAAATAATTTACGTAAAATCCAACATAATATCAACGTTGTAATTTTACGTAGTTTAGAAGAAAATGTGACATTACATATTACATAAAATATGAATGTTCTCCAGACGTAGTGCATACGTTGATTTTCATCAATAGCCGCACATCATCATGATCAACTATTAGATATTGCATGAGTTATATATTTTCTGAATGATTTCAATAATTTGATTACTATGCTAATACTGCACCTATCATTCTCCTGTGTTGTAAGAGTATTTCAATAAGAGTTCTTGTTGCATCTGTAACGCTCCTTTTTTTTTTGTAACCATAAATTAGGTCAATTACAGAGTTGAAACTCGCATAGTGGAAGGAGAAAATGAGAAATGAAGGGGGGTTGTTGTTAATCTTAAGTAACTATCATTATCTAGGTATTCAGGTAGGGAAAATTGAGACGAGCTAATTATAAGGTGAAGTAGTTACACACCTTAAGGGTAGTTTTGCGAAAGGCTGTTATCCTAGGAGGTGTATGTCGGGAAATTACTGTATTTCAATACCCTCCTGTATTCACTGGCCTCCGCGCCGTAATCCTATCTTTTTTTCTTTACTTACGGTGGAATAGTATAAGGAAGAGTAGTTATTTTAGCATAACATATGGAAGAGTTTTGTAGGTTCCAATAATGGGTTGATGTGAGCAAGACGAAGAAATTCGAGTATGTGGTAATTGTAATATTTATTTCGTAGGAGAAGAATAATTGAGACTGAAGGGTGTTGTAGTTATGATTCTAATTAAGATAGAAATTTGGATAAATGAATGGTATGTCAGGGGATATTAGGGTATAGATATAATTATTAGGGAGTTAAGTATAGATAGAGGTATATGTCAACTGTTGTTTTGGTGGTAGCCGGCTGTGCACGCTACCACCATTCGGTCGCCACACCTTCCTTCGTGAACAGGTATGAATTTATAGCTCTGTATTAGTTAGCTAAGCTACAGAGTTAATTCTTTAAAATCATGAAGTGCGTTATATGTGTTAAGCTTGTCATTTCTAGAGTGTGAATAAGTGTAAAGAAAATGCATTATAGTGTATTTAACGCCAGGGCTAATGTGTTTTTTTCCTTCTGATTCGGTCGCCACACTTTCCTTCGTGAACAGATTCGAACGCCAACCACCTTCGTGAACAGTCTACCTCCACGTCCAGGCTGTTGCTGTTCAAAAGTGTAGGTCAGTGAAGCCAGCCAAGTGATGTGGGAAAGTCTAGCAGGTTAGGAATTAGAAATCTAGGGCAAGTGATAGGAAGAAATTACACTATTAAGGTGATAGTAGGTAACAAGTGGTTGCCACGTGTTAATAGGCTGTTGTTAAGGTGTCGTTAATACCTCAGTTTCCTCGTCTTTCGCTCTCAGATCCGAAGGAATATTCCATCTGAGACGAAAGAAGAGTGATAGGAAATAACTTGGCCAATTGTTTAGGATTATTATCTATTATTTTCGAATGTGCTGGTCATTCATAAAGTGTTAAGTGATATTTTTTTTATATATAAGTAATTATCAAATATATATTTTTTGATACTTCATCTTCAAATATCATTATCCCTGAACTCCCTACCCTCTGACCGATTGACAAACAAAGTGAGACCGAACCTACTATTTATTTTTATTTATTTTGGTGTGTAAATACGCAAGTATTACACATCTTTGTGGAGAATTTAAAAATAATTCAATAATAGTACCTTACTATGGGTAAAATTTTGATAAATTAGACCAGTAACTTACCTTGACTTAATATTTCATTTACAGCTGATAACCAAAGCTAGTCGCCTACCACTCTGCCACTAGCCAAGGATGCCAAGATACACTAGCTGTTTAAGGTGACCGCCATAAATCTCGCCGCAACCGCTCTAGCTGTGCCCATGGCCATTCCAGCGTATATCTATATTTCAGTGCTGATAAAACATTACATAAGACTTTTTCACTTAATAATTATTATAATCCCCCTAGCCTATATTATCCTCTTGTGTTGTTGCAGTATAACAAAAAATCAAATAACAGTTCTTGTTGCGCTGTTGAAGAAAAGTTCCTGAAACTTAAACACAACATTCAATACTATCTAAAAAAAAAAGATATGAAATTAGTATCTAAATTCATATATAGGTACGTGATATGAAGACAGTGTTACAATAACGCTGGAAGAAGCAAACACTAATATATACCAGATTTGCTGTTCCCGTTGCCCTTTTACAAACTCGAAATTTTCTCCTCACGGCTCACAACGCGGTTCTTCCAACTTGTAACACAAGCACTGTCAAGTTTTTCCCCATTTATTTCAAATGTTTATTCAATCTTAAAGTTTCCATAACATATATTTATTTAAAAAAAAATATATATATGCGTCAATTTCGGAAAATCACAAATTTTTCAATTAATTTTAGAAAATGCATTCTTCTATATCACAAAATGCATATATTTTACGCGTGTTTTGTTGTTGTAAATTATAATTTTTTTTTGTACTCAGGATATCAATAAATAACTATAAATGTTTGCATTAAGCAAATTTAAACTTCACTTTCATAATAGATTGTTACACATAATAGTGAAAGATTTATGTAAGTTTTGTAGTTTACATGGCGTTTACCACGTATAAACTCACAAAATACCTTACTTCTGCTAGAAAGGGATCGCAAATTACTTATGCAAACTTAAGTTTAATCTAATTACATGCATCACAAAGTTTAATTATTTGGCAATATAAGCTTCTCGTGTAGGACCTCTTCTAATAATGAAAAAAACAAAATGATAATCCCAATTCCTTATACGTTTTTTTTTTCTTTTTTTTTGTAAAATTCTATTAACTCTTCAATATATGGTGGAAAACTTTGGCTGAAAGACGGCAAACAATGAAAAACAATTGTTTCACATTATTACCTGTTCCTCCTAGCCTAGGATTAAGTCTGCGGTGTTAATCCACCGCTTTCAGCCACCAAATCAAACCACCCCCCTTGCGCCTCTGGGACAGCTGTCACCCCCACCTTCCGATCTCCACAAAGTATATATACTTTGGTTCTCCATTCCTAGCTGGAAGCTTCCCGTGTAAACACTGAAACTTCCCGTCTTTGGGTGTTTGTTTTTCCGTCATGGCCGCTAGGAGCTCCTCTCTGAACACAGCAGACCGGGAAGGGCCTCTGCAGGTGCCACCAGAGTTAGAGAAGCATAGCGGATCTGGCTCCCAGGAGGGAGTTACTTTGCCGGCCTCTTCACAACCAGCTGTTCCCAGGCCTACAGTGACTGCTCCGACCGGCGCTGGGAACAAGACCTGTGCTGTATCAGGATGCAACAGGGTTCTGGCTAAGGCCACTCGGGACCCACACACTGTATGTATTACTTGCCGTGGTTACTTTGCCCAGAACTCAAGATGTCAGGAGTGTGAGTCTTGGGATTCGGCGGTGGTGGAGGGGCCAGGGAGTATCAGCTCGAGCTTTCGAGGAGAAGGGCCCGCTATGCCAAGGGCAAGGGTTCGTGTGATGCCAGCCCCTTAGGGGTCCCCTCAGCGGGTAGCCCGAAGGAGAGTAGCAAAGGCTTTGGGCGGAGTAATGAGCAGGCGGAGTCATTGTCTACTGTAAGTTCTGTTGCTCCCCCATGACTCTGCTTCTCAGTCAGGCTCAGGCCATCCTCTTGACAACCAGCTTGCCTCTCTACGGATCAGGTCTTGCAGGACATCTCTAAAGCTTGCAGCCGCCAAGTCAAGAGGACAATCAGCAGAGTGCCTCCCTGGAATGTGGACGTGGTTATCTGCTTTCTGCTCAGCACTCCGTTCGAGCCAATAGACAGGTCTTCGTTTAAACATCTTACACAGAAGACTCTTTTCCTGGTAGCGTTGGCAACGACTAAAAGGGTGAGTGAATTACAGGCTCTGTCAGGCCAAGTCGCTCGTCAGGGCAACACCATGATGCTGTCTTATCTTCCGAAGTTTGTAGCTAAGACGGAAACTTCGTTCCATCCTCTCCCAAGGGAGTTTACCCTCACTAGCCTAACGGCGGCGGTGGGTGCGGATAACGAGGAGCGCCTTCTCTGTCCGGTACGAGCTCTGCGCTGGTACCTTCGTAGGACAAGGTCGGAGTCGCGTCCAAGGCAGCTGTTCCTCTCAGTGAAGGATAGAGAACGCCCTCTCTCCAAAGCGGCCATCTCTTTCTTCCTAAGACAACTTATTAAAAAAGCACATAAGGACTTCCCGGAGCACTGGCCCCCTACTCAGGGTAAGAGCCCATGATGTAAGGGGTGTGGCGACGTCCCTGCTTTGGTCCATTAACAGGGCCGTATCAGATATTCTGGAGGTGGCCTGCTGGAGGACTCAGTTAATCTTTGCCGATCATTATCTGAAGACTATACAGAGGGTCCATGATGACGTCTTCGCTATTGGACCCATCGTGGCAGCAGAGAGTGTTATTCCCTGAGGTTGCTGCACCCCTCTTCACTTTCCTAGCCTGCCTGCTTCGGTTCACGGACGCAGCAAGGATTGTTGGGAGGCTCTACACTGGCATAGACTCACTGACTCATCGGAGACTGCTAACAGTTCCAGGTGAGAGCCTTGCCCTTTTTTTGTGGACCATTCACCCATAATCAAACCACCCCTTGAAACATCACCCACCTCCTAAATGTGGGAATCTGCCTAGGCTAGGAGGAACAGGTAATAATGTGAAACAAATAGCATTTTTATTTCAAGATGCATTTTTTCACTTACCTGTTTCTCCTAGCAAAAAGCCCGCCCTCCCGCCCACACGATGCCTCTCCTTCAGGAGTCTGACGCTAAGTAGGAATGGGAGAACGGAGGGTGGGGGTGACAGCTGTCCCAGAGACGCATCTCTACTGCGCAAGGAAGATGATTTGATTTGGTGGCTGGAAGCGGTGGATTAACACCGCAGACTTATGCCTAGGCTAGGAGGGACAGGTAAGTGA
Source organism: Metacarcinus magister (assembly GCA_029783475.1). Taxonomy (NCBI): domain Eukaryota; kingdom Metazoa; phylum Arthropoda; class Malacostraca; order Decapoda; family Cancridae; genus Metacarcinus; species Metacarcinus magister. The sequence goes on from JAPQNM010000005.1 coordinate 2,473,870, forward strand.
AAAAATGCATTTCAAAATAAAAATGTTAGTTTCGATGAAAGTGATGCCATTCGATACCTACACGAATACCTAACACCCTCCCAACCCTTCATCCTGTAACGGTTATAATACTTCTTTAAGCATTCATTTTTAATAGAAACAAGCGCAATATGCGAAGTAAAGGTTGTACACATTAAGTAACCTGTGCCCTGCGGATTTAAAATTATTTTTCAGCGTGGAAAATTGCCGTTTTGAATTCATAGATTAAGAAATTCGTTTATGTAAAAGTAATGCATATTAAAGAAGTAATGGCACTCTTACCCCTCCTTGTCTGCTTGTATCTTGACTGTTTAAAGTATTTCTAGTAATTTTTTTTCATGCATGTATGAGATCTTGTGTATCCAGATACAGGATGGTAGGTAAAGTAGATAAAAAATAAACAAAATATAGGGGATTTATTACCTCATAATGGTACATTGCGTTACTTATGATTTGCTTGTATCTACCTGTCATTATCATTTAATGTTACTGCACAATTCTTATACATAGGTTATACATCAATAATAAGTTGTCTCCATTGGCCATATATAGACTGTTAGAATTCATCATACACACACACACAAAAAAAGAAAAGAAAAGAAACAGATAAGCAGCCATATTTCATTTGGATGTTCAACCCCCAAGAAGAATCATCCAAAAGGAACATGTATGCAGTATCAGCCTCCTGTGGAGTTCAGAGTATAAAGTGTCTCCTTATGAGGCTTCAACTTCATTAATGCTAACCCACAGTATTTTTTGCTTGTTATTTATTATGGATAGCTTAAGACAATGTAATGAACAACAAAATTGAGAAAACTCTGATTTACTGAATATCATGTTGTAATATTCAAATATCTGATTAAAGCATGTGTTATATTTTTGGGCCTTCATATGCATGTTTGTTGTTACATATAGCGTGGTAAAAAAGTCATGCTATGAACATGGTAGCTACT
>JAPQNM010000005.1:2481758-2484258 GCA_029783475.1 Metacarcinus magister
CACGTTTATATAGCATGATCATATCGACTCATTTTTTTCCCTTTTATGTTGGTTATTATAGCTTATCAAGTCTTTCTTCATAGCTAAGATCTCTGAGGCTCGGCTTGTGGCTACTCTTTGTTCCTTCTCATTATGTTTTTTTTTTATGTTTAGGTTCATTACTACTGCTGCATATTCAATTGTTGATCTAATGAAAAATGTAATTTTCTTCTTTACCATCATCGATAGATAGGTAGATAGAACACTTCAAAAAGTTTGTTATCATTCTGAAATTCTATTTTTCGGTGTTCTATCTACCACTTCCTTATTAATTTTTTTTTATTATTTTGCTCAAAACACTGTCGTAAGTGAAAGTGTTATGTGGGTCAATGGGTAATGTTTTTTGCCTTTTTATACAGAGGCATTCTGGTAGCATTTTTTTCCATATTTCTAGTAGCTTACCTTGATTTAGGGATTGTTTTCTTTTTTGCATTGACTCACTTAATTCTTCAATATATTCTTTCACCACCCAATTGGATATTTAATTTGATCCATTTTCTTTAAGGTTTATGTATCTTTTTGAATTTGTCTCATATTTCCTTTGTGAAGATAAATGTTTCCAAATTTCTGTGATGTTTGTATAATTTCATCCAATTTGAAATGGACGTTCTTTGGTGAACACAGACTGGAAGCTACTAATTTGGATTTTGCAAAATTCTTCCTCCTTAACATAGTTCTTGTCTTTCTCTACTATACTCTGTATTTCATCATTGAAATTACTTTTGCTTTTTAAACCTCTGTAGAAAAGTTTTTGTTGGTCTTTATTTCCATATACAAAAGTCTTTTCAAAAGTCTATTCTGATCCTAGAATATTCGTTTCTTATCTGTAAATATTTCTAGCTGTTATATCTTCCATATCTAATCAATAGGAGGCCTCTCTTTCTTTTGACTTTTTCACACTTATTAAAGGTTTAATTTCTTAACTATTGGGGTGACATTCGCTGTTTTCTAAGCGACTGGGATTAAACCTTGTTGTAGAAGTATATTAAATAGAGATAGCCGAAGTTGGCCGGAGTAAGAGGCGACACCATGTAGTTTGGAAAAACTAGCATGGAATTTGTATAGGAAAGTGAGAAAACCTTCTTAATAAATTCAATCTTTTTAAAGCAGAAATGAAATAGACGATTTGGGGAACTACTATTAAGTGGTTATCGAGTTTATTCTTAAACGTTTCGATCACATTGCTGTTAACGTTATATTTGTGCTGGTAAAGAACTCCAGATATTGATGACTCTATTGAAGCAAAAATGCTTCGCTATGTTCGATCTAAATCATTTACCAATGATATTGAAGCCATTGTTACAAGTGGTGCTTGTGAGATTGGTAGTTAGATAGTCGTTTTTGTTTATATTATCAACGCCACGGAAAATTTAAAACACTTCTATTAGGTTATCTCGTACCTAGATTGCTTCGTAATCTAGGGATAATTTTTTTTTTTTGTCCTCTTAACAGGTTAACAAAATATTTTCCATATTATGGTGACCAAAACTGCCTGCAATATTCTAAATGATGTCGCGTAAGCGCATCAAATAGTGTTGAGACAAACCTTTTCGGATTTGTACTCGAAAGTTCTACCTATGAAGCCGGTTAGTTTGTTACCTGTCATAACAACGCCTGAACAATGTTTACTGGGCTTTTGATCTTTACTAACAGTTACCCCGAAGTCTTTTTCATAAATAACATTGGAAAGTTTAGTGCTGTTCATTGTATATTTAGTATGATGCTTCTTATTTCCGATATGCAGTACTTTACATTTATCAACATTAAATTTCATCTGTTACTTCTCTGACCAACTGACTAAACTATCTTGATTGGATTGTAATTGAATCTTTTGTTCAATAAATCGTTTTTTGAATACGTCGTTATAGAAGTCAAGTATATTCGTTAAACAATAGCGTTTGTTTCGAAACTCACTTTCCGTATTTTTTATCAGAATATTTTCTTCATGGAAACTCACTTGTTTGCTACCAGCTATAGTTCCCATTAACTTACCAATTAAGGATGTGAAGCTGATTGGTCTGTAGTTAATATGTATTGTTTTGTATCCTTTCTTTTTATGGGAGTAACATTTGCTAACTTCCAAATATCTGGAACTTATATCTGGAAGAGGTTTGCTGATTTGATATTTTGCCTCTTTTAAATCTCTCATTGCAATGCAGTCAGAATTAAGAGTTTACTTTGCTTTAATCTTAACAAGTGCCTTAGTCACTGCATCCATTCCATAGCTGTATTCAAAGGAATGCAAAGTAGAATAATTAATTAATGCTTCGGCCATCTCTAATTCCTAATTCTTTGTGGCTGGATATTCTTTCAGTTGCAATATATATTTCGAGATTTTTCTTACTTCGTCTTTTTGTCTTCATCTTCTTGTTTCACGTCTAAATGTTGCCTAGACTAGGAGATGCCTTTGTTCTGCAGTGGAATCATAAAGGCTGATGATTATGTTGATGTTGATGCTGTT
>JAPQNM010000005.1:2496758-2509258 GCA_029783475.1 Metacarcinus magister
TTTGGTTATCTAACATTTATCTATGAAGCAACAGATGTTAATGTTAGCTATTTATTAGTCAGCCTACGTTACTGCTATCTAATAATCAGCCACCAAACAGAAAGTAACCATTCGATAACTACGTTGTTCTCCCTGCAAGTATTTGCAAGGTAAATATTATCATTGTAGTGCAGTCAGGTACAGGAGCTCGTGTTTCATAGGCATTACAGTTGTAACAAGACTTTTTGTGTAATTATTCCTTTACCTTCCTTGGCTGTTGCTTTTGGATATGGTAAGCTGCAGTCTGACGCGTGATATTGTCTGGGTAAGGAGCAACGTAGCCAATGATGGACTTGTGTTCTCCGTGAGGATGTCTTTTGAATGGAACGATAATTAATGCCAATAATACTAACAATAAATAATGATAACAATGGTAATGATACTAATGATTATTATTATTATCATTATTATTATTATTATTATTATTATTATTGTTGTTATTGTTATTGTTATTGTTATTGTTATTATTATTATTATTATTATTATTATTAGTATAATTTTTATTATTACTGTCATTATTATAATTATTATCCTATGGTGGGAACTACAGGAATTCAACCACGGTAATCCTTGCAGTTCGTAAAAGGCTACACAAGGGACGGAGCGAGGGATCTGGGAAGCCCTTCCATTATATACTCACCTACAAATAGTCAAGGCACATAAGGAAAGGGGAAAGTAATGTCTCCATAATACCTGGTGTGCCTTGTGCTCGTTACTTTTCTTTAGGGGGATAACAGTCGGGTATATAGATATATAGATAGATTATTGTTATCATCATTATTATTATTATTATCATCATTATTGGTATTATAATCATTATTGTTATTATAAAATTTTTTATTATTACTATTATTACTATTATTATTATTATTATTATTATTATTATAATTATTACAATTATTATTATCATTATTATTATTATTATTATTATTATTATTATTATTATTGTTATTATTGTTTTTATTATTACTAATATTGTCATCATTATAGTAATAATAATTATTATTATAATAATAGTTATTATTCTCATCGTTATTATTATTACTATTATTATTTATATTATTATTTATATTATTATTGTAACTGTTACAATCATTATCATGATTACATTTATTATTATTATTTTTGTTTTTATAGTTATTACTATTATTATCATTTTATTATTTCTATTATTGTTGTTATTTTTACTGTCGGTTATTGTTATTATTATTATTGTTATTCTTGTTCATTAATAATAATATTATTATTACAATTATTGTTATTGTTATTATCATTATCATTATTATTATTATTATTATCATCATCATTATTATCATTGTTATTATTATTATTATTATTATTATTACTATTATCATTAATACTATATGAGCTGCATTTGTTTGTTCAATGTCCTTAACCTGTGGCACCGGTAGGCTTAATGGAGGCGTTAGAATTTAGATGGTTGGCCTCCGCCCGTTAGTAGCACAGGTTAGATTTTTAAAGTGAAGCCTCGTTTCTTATTGAAAGGCTCATGCTGCCCGCGGAAGCTCCTCGTGCATATAGCTTTGCAGTCTCGTCGAGGATAGTGTTATGGCAGCATGTGGGTGATCTTTGGCCACTCGGAGGTTTTACCAAAGAAAAGTGGCCAGCCCGTGCCAAGTTTCAAACTCGGGACTCTAAGCTCGTATGTCCGACCGCTGCCACTAGGCCACCGCCTCCCCGTACATGTAGCTATTCATGCGAATTTTCACGCAGCTTCTATAAGTCCTATGTAATGATACTCAACACGGTACAGTTCTCATTGTTTATTGTGACTACTATCCTCTCCGTAAGGTACTGTGTTTTATTGTGTTTGCATGTGAGGAAGAAAGGTTTGGAGGAAGGAGTGAGGAGAATGAAGGTGAGTAAAGACAAGCGGATGTATGCGATGTGAGGAGAAAAGGGAAGAGGAGCATTCAGAACGAAGGTGGTGAAGTAGCGGAGATGAACCTAGAGGATATACGTAATATGAAAAAAAGAAAATAAAGAAAAGGAGAAGAAAAGAGTGTGAGGAATAATTTTCATAAGGCAAGGGAGGTGGATGGGGGAGGGGAAGGGTAATTTTTTGAGATGGTGGAGGGGGGCGCATTCAAGGTCCTATACACATTCAAGGTCATGTACGCATTGCAGGCAGTCACACCCAGGCCGCTGCTCACACAGAACATGACATAGCGATACATTGGCTGCATTAAACGACCGTGTAGGCTTGTGTGTGTGTGTGTGTGTGTGTGTGTGTGTGTGTGTGTGTGTGTGTGTGTGTGTGTGTGCCTGTGCGTGCGTTTGTGTGTGTCTGTGTGTGTGTGTGTGTGTGTGTGTGTGTGTGTGTGTGTGTGTGTGTGTGTGTGTGTGTGTGTGTGTGTGTGTGTGTGTGCGCTCGTGCGTGCGTACCCACCCACCTGGCTGCCGTCGTTGAAATGTGACTCTCCGTCCTCGATGTGGAAGTTGCTGGGCAGCGCCACACCGTCCATGAGCAGCGAGGACTTGAGGAGCACCACTAGGGCACGCAACATGAACGAGGCAAACAAGTGCAAGTGAAGTAGGTTCCTCGGGCACCTCAGCTTCCTGGCAGGGAGAGAGAGGCAGGCTGGGTGTTGTGGTGAAAGTGAGTGAAGGTTGGGAAGGTTGTAGGAATAGCGCAAGGTAGGCCGTTTTGAGTTGTAGGGTAAGGAGATACGATGGAGTGATTGTGTGGTAAAGGTGTTTTGTGTAGGGTGGAGAGGTGAGGAGGAAGTGGAATAAAGAGGCAGGACGTATATAGTAGTAGGTGTTGCAAGGAGTGAGGAGCAGGAAGATGAATGGAGGCAGGCTCTGATGTGGGGTGGAGGGAAGCAGGCCCAAATATGAGGTGGTGGGATGGTGTGTGGGAGACAGATCTTAGTAAACTGTAGAGGAAAGGTGGTGGAAAAGATGGGCATAATAATCAAAGTCTAATAATTTCCTATTATGTTCACTATTAGTGAAGTCTTGTGTGCTGTGAAATGAATGGACATTAGTTATTATTCTGCTTAATCACCCATTTTACATTTTGATTGTTATTATTCGAAAAATATCTAATTATTTTGTTATTAAAAAAAATAAGTTACCGCTTGGCTGAAGTCTTAATTAATCAAGTCTATGGTAGCACTGGTAATGTTTTTATTTGGTTAACTCAGATATGTTGATGGATGTATTAGTGTCATGACAACCTAGAGATGACTTAGTCCCTTGGCGTTGAATATAGCAAATAAGGAGGCGTCGCTATGGATAACAGAATCTGATATCAGGTAATGCTAGTGGTAGTGTACGTAATGACAGCATGCTAATAAAATGAGTTTCGTCAGTATTGTCCACAAGAAAGTCCTCTTTTTTAGTGTTTGTATGAGTTTTTGTTGGGTTATCGTCTTCTGATATATCAACATGGCCCACAATCACTGAACTATTGGTATTTCTTTCGGCAGTTTATATTTCTTATTACGTTGTGTTGTCAGGGTCCTTACGAAAATATAGTCGCTTTCATGATGAATATGTTATGCTATTACATGTTGGTTTGGTGCAGCCAGTCACACTTTAGGTTAGGTGTGTGTGTGTGTGTGTGTGTGTGTGTGTGTGTGTGTGTGTGTGTGTGTGTGTGTGTGTGTGTGTGTGTGTGTGTGTGTGTGTGTGTGTGTGTGTCTGTGTGTGTGTGTGTGTGTGTGTGTGTGTGTGTGTGTGTGTGTGTGTGTGTGTGTGTGTGTGTTCTTACTAAATTCTTGTTAACTAATTTTTACCAAACTTTTATTAGCACCCATCTAGTGGCTGCTCTTTGTACCTTGTTTAATTTTCCCAATATGCTTTTTGAAGTGTTGATTCCATACTGTTGCTGCATATTTAAGCGTCGGTCTTGCAAATGATTTAATTATCTTCTTAATCATTTCCTTATCTATATATGTAAAGGCTACTCTCATATTCACTAACAAGTCCCAGTCAGGCCTCTTTGCACTCTTATCAAATTTTATTATATGGCATTTGTTTGTATTATATTCCATTTGCCAATTTATACTCCATTCATAGAGTTTTGTTTGATCCTTTTGTATTTCCTTACATGAGTCAGCAAGGAATGGATCCTTATATGCTGAAAAATTCTTTGGAAGGTGAACCTAGAAAATTGGTGGAAGATAAATGACTACCATCGTATGTGGGTTCATTTGAAAGAGACTTATGGTAATCCGGCTAAAATGATAACCTCAATTTTAGGTGATATCAATGCAGCTAAGCCAGTGTTTGAAGGAACAATAAAAGGCTTATTGTCATGATTAACACGGTGGAGAAAGTTTGGTTGGGTATTGGTAATTTGGGTCAGTCGCAGGAGCTTGAAAACACTACTGTACTTACTCAAGTGGAGAGATTGTTGCCAACCACTTTGAGAAGAGAATGGGCAATGAAGGTCCAGTCTATAAGTTCGGATAGATTTAAGAGTTTAGTAACTTTCTTGACTGAACATCGTAAGGCTGTAGAGTATTTACAAGATGAATCAAGGACCATGAGTACTAAAGCAACAGTTCACGTGCTCGAACAAAATACCTCCAAAGAGTCGGAAATTGCACACGCTGTAAACAGTTAGCTATAGGACAGGAAACATTTCAAAACCGAATGTTAGAATGTTTAGTTAATATATCCCTTGCTAGTAATAACAAGTTCTAGGGAGAAACAATTAAAAGTAGATCAGGTTTTGAACCCAGAGGAAATGTGAAAAATTGCTCTGTACATGAATCAGATACTCATGACTTTAAGGATTGCGCAGTTTTCAAACAGTAGACGAAGGAAACTAAATTTGAATATCTAAAACGTAAGGGTATATGTTATATGTGCCTAAAGAAGGCCTTTTAGCTAGAAACTGTAACCAAAGATCTGCCTGTAGAATTATTGTAAATGGGGAACATTGTGGAAGATATCATCATTCTTCTCTTCATCACCTATTCATTCAGACTGGTAGCACGACTATGGAAGCCACAGCTAGCCATATGACGAGGGATGGAATAATGTTTATGACAGGCTACTTGAACAGTGGTGATTAACCTATGCTCAAACTTTATCATTCAGGAAGTAATTTAAGTTTGATAACCAATAGGATGGTAAGTAAATTGGGTCTCATTGGTACACCTATAAGTTTAAGTTTAACCAAAGAAGGTTATGTTTATAAAGTACCGTTGAGAGATAAATTTGGAAGGGAAAGAGTAATTGATGCATGTGACATAACCAAAACAACTGCCGTATCAAGTGAAGTAGACCTAACTATATTTGCACATATGTTTGGATTGCAAGAGTAGCAATTAAAGAAACCTAGTGGACGTATTGAACTATTGATTGGATCAGATTATTGGACTCTTTTACCACATGTTGAAAAAACAATTCACAATGTTCAACTGATGGCTAATGACTTTGGATTACGCCTTAGAGGAAGACTAGATGGGAAGAGCAAGCAGGGCATTAGTTTCAAAATACCAAGCCATGCTCAAATAAATCATGTTACCTGTTCTAAGCCTGAAGAGTGACTTCTCACACCTCGGCCAAACCCTAACAAGGTTATTGAAGAATATTTTTTGACTGAAAGTTTAAGAACTCTATGTACTCCGAGATGTGGGGGATGTAAGTGTGGAGCTTGTTCCCTGACAGGAGATTTAACTATAAGGGAAGATCATATACCACTGTTGACGTTACTGGACGTTATAGGAATCAACCCTAAGTTCAGACCTGGTAAGAACAATGTAAGTGCACACGCCCTGAGTCTATTACCTCTCTCTGAAACTAGCTCTGTTGTGCCGCAACTGCCCGAATTCCTGTTTGTGATGCAGTGGTTCGAGAAAGATGAATATCCAGTGACCGCGCATCAGTTAAGTTCATGGACCAATAATGATCCACTGTTGTATTGTGTAAAGAGATATGTAATGACCGGTGTCTTGGAGAACATTCCTGAAGAATTAGCATTAGAAATCAAGCTTTACGTCTGGAGAAAAGACGAACTCCCAGTTCAGACCGATTGCCTCATGTGAGGGTCGAGAATTGTGATACCACCAAAAAGGACAGACTAAACTAGTTTCTTTTTTGCATGACTCTCACCCAGGTATAATGATAATGAAATCTATGGCCAAATGTTGTGTGGTGGCCAAACATTGACAGTCAAGCGGAACGCGCAGTTCAGGTAGTAAAGAATGGGTTAAGGTTGGTTGGTGGTTGGTAGTCTATCATGTCCCCATCTGGGGGACACACGGGCTATCTAGAGCCCATCAATGTTGTGCATTAATAATTACACAGCTAACGTTGCGGCGGGTACATTGTACACACTTTCAGTAGGGCAGACAGCGTGGTTGCAGCGACAACACGGGCCGCCTGATCGAACTCCCTTGAGTCCAGGCCACACGGGGATGGAGGACGTGTGCCGCTAGATAACGGAGTAGGTAGTGGTGAAGAGGGTCTTCCTCCTCCACCAAGCAGTCTAGACAGGGCTCTGGTTCTGTATGGCGTATCTGCGTCAAATACAGGTGCCCAAGACACAGGCAAATGACGCGTGTGGCAACGCCAGGAGTCAAGCGGGGCGGAAGGAGGAGTGGTTCTCGTCGAATTGCCGTGGGGTACTATGACCTTTCCTCTACTGCAGTGTCGAATAGGCGCCTCGGAGGATGGTAAAAATAACTCGTGGCCCTGCACCAGCGAGTCGAGCCGCAGTGTCGGCCCTCTCATTCCCAGAGACACCTATATGCCCCGGGACCCAGTGACAGGTGACTATAGTGCCGCTCCGAGAACAGCCAGTTGTTAGTGGATGGCAGACAACAGCTGGATGTTGTCTTTTGGAGAGTTGTGATGGAGGGCGTGCAGTGAGGCGAGGGAGTCGGTGAAAAAATTGAAAAGCGAAGAGGTGTGGGTAGAGTTTGCTGACTTGCCACTTGAGCCGATCGAGCACCATTCACTTCAAGATCTTACCGGGGCAGCTAAACAGGGAGATGAGTCGCATGGTCCCCGGGTCCTTGGGCTTGGGGATTGGGGTGATATAGGCAACCTTCCATGGTGTTGGCGGTGACCTGACTTCTAGCGACATATTGAAGATGATCAGTAGCTCAGCCTTGCCCGTAACCCCAAAGTGAGAGAGCATGGAATATGTCACTTTGTCCGTGCCTGGTGCCGTGTTTGGCCTGTGCAAGAGAGCAGCGTCCAGTTCCGTCATGGCAAAAGGAGCGTCCGTAGCTGTCTCCTCAGCACAGGCATCGGCGACGATGGCAGCCCGAACACTCGCAAGGTCAGACTGTCTCCTCCGGGTGGCAGCAGGAAGAATTGATGGTGAGGTGCGAACAGCAAAGAGTTAGGCTAGTCGGTCAGCCTTCTCGCGCGGTGTGGAGTGCGTAGGCAGAAGGGGAGGACGAGGGTTATAGATAGTTCTCACTCGGCGCCACATTTCCCCAAGGGGTATATGAGCGCCAACAGATCGGCACCATTCCAGCCATGCCTCATCCCCGAGGCGAACCTTAGCAGCCTGCACATGGCGCACCACGCTCTGCAGGTAGCGACGAGCGTCAGGACATGGGTTGCGGCGGTAGATCTTGCGCGCCGCGTTGACCCGCCTGTTCAGTTCTCTCACTCTGGGACCGTATATCCATGCGTCTCTGTATCTTCGATTGTGAGGCTTGACGCAAGGGATGGCACGATGAGCCGCCTGGAGGATTATGTTGCAGATATTCAAAACACGCTCATTCAAAGGGAAGTCAAGATCTGCGTCCCGACACTGCCCGACAGTGTCCTTGAAAAGCCCCCAGTTCGCCTGGCGCATGTTGAAGCGCTGGGGGTGGTGCGGTGGAGGGGCAAAGCGAATTGCTACTTCAAGGACAATGCCGAAATGGTCACTCGTAAGGGTGGGGTGGAGTGACCGAGCCGGTGCAGGAGCGAGGCGTGAGGAAGCGAACGCCAAATCCAGCCTCCCGTGCCTGATGTGCGAACATCGTTCAGGAGGTGGACGTGCCCTGAATCCTCAAAGAATGCATACAATTGTCGGCCTGCCGCATTAGAGGGGCACGGTGAGCCCAGCCACGGGAATTAAAATCGCCGGCCGCCAGCACCATCTCTGTAGCGGTGAAGCCAAACAGCTCCTCCAATTCTAGATCAGCAGTGGGCGGCCGATATATATTATAAATTATAAGCTCGAGGCTTGGAAGATGGAGGGTGACAGCCTGTACCTCCACCCCCTCCCCGCAAGAGAGTGGGTGTTGTTCCTGCTGACAGGCGATGGAGTGCCACCACCAGTGTGCCCGACCCGCTGGTAGTGGTAAGCTTGGTCCAATAAATGGGTCTCTTGCAGCAGAAATATATCTACAGTTTCCCGGCCCGCCACCTCTAGGAGAAAGGCGTACTAGGATCGGAAACCCCGACAGTTCCACGGAGGTTGTGGCAGGGGTTTTGACGGAGGTGTAGGAGAAACAGGCATGGGAGATGAGAGGCGGTTGTGTGTTGGCACTTGCAGTGGTGGCAGCATTGGTGATGGCAGTGTCGGTTAATGCAACTGAGGGAAATCCTCTTGCCGCAGGGTTTGCTGAGGAGTTTCCATGAGACTTATCTATTGTCCCGAAACGAAAGTTCTTGAAGTGGCGGGAACCATGGCGATTCTTTGTTGGTCCCGGACCCACGACACCTGCCGCTCGCAGCCCTGAGTAACATGCTGTAGGCGGGCAGGGCAGCTGTAATTCCATGCATGTGATGTGTGTCACCTCTTGCTTCGCCTTGTATTTGTCGAGGGACTGTTGTGTTAAGTGTTTCCCGCTGCATATTCCGCACGACGGGGTGCGAGAGCAGTTATTCTGATGGTGGCCAAATTGCTGGCAGCGGAAGCAGCGGAGGGGCTCGGGCGTGTAAGGCCTTAGATAAAACACCCTCTAGTTGCCCAGGTCGAGATGGAGAGGGAGGGTGCCTCTGACTGTTACAATAACTTGACTAGTTTCCTCCTTGACGCAGGGGGTGACGCAGCGCATGGCTTCCTCTACCTGAAGGCTGCGTCACACTTAGGCGACTTTTGCCTGCAAAATCCTGCGAATCCCGCAACACAGCATGTCGGGGAATTCACAGACAAAAGTCGGGACATGTCGGGACATGTCGAGAGCATCGCGTCGTCACGGGCCAGTGTTGGTTTGGGCCACGAGAAATTAAGGTCGATCGTAATTTCTCGTGGAGCTCGACGACACAGCCACGAAATCGAGAGCATCGTGTAGATGTCCGATTAATCCTACAAGCATCCTGTGGGGTTCCTACTGGCTGCGTGGAATGTCGTATGAGATCAATACGAAAAAAAACGTGAGGCCGTCCAACTGAAGCTGGCTCGCAGCGCACGATGTTCGCAAGAGTTGTATAGGCAGCCCACCCGAAGCTAGTCAGCATTTGATGATGCTCGTACGATGCCTGTCTGAGACTTTTAAGCTAAAATTTGAATGTGGGTGCGATGAACAGATTTATGGAGACATCCTATGAGTGACGCTGAATTATCCTTCTCCGCCTGACTATACTAATGAACAATAGATAAATGAATAAATGAATAATTAAAACGTTTATGAACCCTTATTCAGACACATATTGAATACATTAACGAGTCTTCATGAATACTAAACAAATAATACTTTCGCCTCAAGAAATATAGATAGATGAATAAATAAAGATAAATAAGAAGACAAATAAATTAATAGATATATAAATAAAATAGCTTCTAATATTACATTCCTATTGAAGATTTAATTTACGACATCTTGTTTTCCATAAATACACATTGTCTAGCAGACATTGGGTGCACTTCGTGGTGGGTTCGAGGGGATCGTGTGCACTGCGTAGTAAATACGTGTTGACCTCGGGTTCATGTTGGGGTGACTCGTGGTGACAGCGCAACATCTCGTGCTTGCTTCGGGGAATGCATGCGGCCTTCATACTGGCTTTGCAGTACGTTCGTACGAGCTGCGTATGGACAACCAACAGGGATCGTGACCAAAAATATCGGCTCAAAAGTCGGGGCAACTTCGGGAAACAGCAAAATCGGGCTAATCGTACGCTTCGTGATCAAAAGTCGCCTAAGTGTGACACAGCCTTGAGGGAGACGCTGTAAGAACGCCAGGGGCATCCGAAGGGGATAGCCCATGACGCCACCCTTGGTGAGCTGTGTTTTGTGATCTAGCCTTATTAGCTTCAGAGCAGGAATAGAGTCAGAGGTTAGAGCATCCAGGGTGAAGTAAGTGTATTCGTCTTTTGGAAGGAGAACTGAGCTGCCATCCCGCCCGATGACATTTTTCTTATTTAGCTGTGAATGCTCTTCCTCGAGGGCTGCTACAGCGTCATAGATCGTCGCGTACCCCTCCTGAGCCGGGAAGCGGAAAGCTAGATATGCGTTGGACAGCGGCTGAGGGCAAGCCACACTTTAAAAAAAATTTTTTTTTTTATTTAATTATTTATTTTTTATCTTTTACCCATGGCGCCGGTAGGCTTCAAGGAGACCTTAGATGGTTAGCCTCCGCCTGTTAGTAGCGCGGGTTAGATTTTTTAAGTGCCGCAGGCTTGGTGGTGCGGGGAGCAGGGTTGGAGCGTTGTTCCGGGTGTGTGGCGTTTCTCGACGCCTCAATCGTTTTACGCGGCCTGCTCTTCTTGCCCTTGCTAACAAGTGTAAACCCATCGTTGTCATCTGAAGGAGGGTCGGTGGAGATAGAAGTAGAGACTGGAGGCAGGTCATGAATATCCTTCAGCAGCAGAGAGGAAAGGGTGGCAACACCGGTGGAGGGAGCAGATAAGGGGAAGCGGGTGGAGGAGCCCTCACCAGGGATGAGACGCTCGTTAGGGAGGGCTTGTAACGAGGCTCCAGCTGTGGTATCGGTATTTGAGTTGACTGGTCGTCGAGGAGGTGGAATGGAGGAGGCATAGAGGTAGCAGGGGGTACAGAGGTAGCAGAGGGTACAGATATAGCAAGGGGTACAGAGGTAGCAGGGGGTACAGAGGTAGCAGGGGGTACAGAGGTAGCAGGGGGTACAGAGGTAGCAGGGGCTACAAAGATAGCAGAGGTATTTACATTGGTAGCAAGGCGGCGCTTGATCTTGTCTCCCACATGAGAGCCACGGTCAAGCTTAGCAGAGAAGGCTGAAGCAATAGGAAGGTGGCAAGTGGCAGAGCTGGAAGTTGTGGACTGCGTAACAGCCACCTTAGCCTTGCCAGTAGTTTGGTGGTCATTAACCTTCGCCGTCTTGGAGGGAGCGGCTCCTCCTACCGAGGGAGCAGAGTCGGTGCTCGAAAAAGAGGTACGGCGAGGTCTCTTTATTGTAACAGGCAGACAAGAAACAGGGGAGGACGGAGATTGGGTAGAGGAAGACGTGCCCGCCGGACGGGGAAGGCGTGAAGCCTTCCCACGTTTCATGGTGACACCCTAGTTCCCTACCTACACCAGTCTGCACGCACAGAAACACAACTAGCTAGGGGGAAAAGAAAAATAAACCCGGCACTATCCTACAATGGTGGGAGGGCTACACTAGCCACCCCCTAAAGGACTTCCCACTAGGCCTGCGCTGCCCCTTGCGGACTTAAACCTAGTCTATCAGCGTCCCCATGGCCCGCCTTGACACCCCCTATAAGCAACCCTAAGGGTTCCAGTCCTGGAGTGGCCTACGCCTCCACTCCTTCAGGATTCACCGTCGGGTGTGTCAAGGGTCTCTAAGGGCAAACCGGATATGCTCGTTCAACACCAGCAGAAAAACAGCACTGTGGGTGAGTGTGTTTACTGCTAAGCTAGGTGAGAGTGGAGCATGAAATACGTGTTGCCAGTTTGGCGGCTTGGAAGCGTGCGCGGAGTTAAGGTTGATGAACGTTTCCAAACTAGGCCTCACACTGTGACAGGTCGTACTCCAGCAGAGTTACTCATGGATAGGGAGCTCAAAACAGTCTTGTCTTTGGTGCGTCCTATTAATAAAAGTACAATAGAGGATCGGCAGATGCAACAGAAAGAGACCCATGATCACTGTTCTGTATCCAGGGATCCTGTATATGCTGTGAATCTGTCGAAAGGTGCTAAGTGAATACCTGGATTTGTGACGCAAGTTGTTGACAACAAAATGTTCGTGATTCTGGTGACAAATGGTAGATTTGTGTGTTGACATATCGACCAAGTAAAATTCCGTCACTGTGGTATTAAAAATTCTGTAATTGATGCTAGTGAGTGATTATCCTACAGCTGAACCTTCCGTCTCATAAGTGACTGATACGGCTCACGATCATAACATTCCTAATACCATTGGTTCCATACTCACAGAAGTGAAACCTGAATCAGTACCAAATGTAACCGTCAACGAAGCCTGTGTGAACCCTTTTGCTGAAGAGCCTGTGATGCATGAACAACAAGCAATGTCCGAGACTCCTCCCCCTGTACTTAGGTCACAACGATGTAGACGTCCTCCATGCAGATTTCAAGTGGAATGTTGATCATGATT
>JAPQNM010000005.1:2516758-2524258 GCA_029783475.1 Metacarcinus magister
ATGGGAGTGAAAACGCCATCGATGTCTTGTTGCAACACCGCGCCCACCGCTGCGGATGATGCGTCCGTGGTGAGAGTAGTTGGCGCGTTGGGAGCGGGGTGAGCGAGGAGGATAAGGTCGGCCAGGCGTGCTTTGATGGTGTGGAAGGCCGCCTCAGCCTCGCGCGACCATACCAGCGGCTTGGTGGACGTCGCCTTTGTCCCCTTCAGCAAGTCGTTGAGCGGCGCCAGGGAATGAGCGGCGTGAGGAATGAACCGATGGTAATAATTTATCATCCCGAGGAATTCCCTCAATTTCCTGGGAGTGCTCGGCTGGGGAAACTCTTGAATGGCGAGCACTTTCTGCGGGAGAGGCGATATACCCGCGGCGGAGACTCTGTGGCCCAGGAAAGCCAATTCTCGCGCCCCGAGGATGCACTTTGCCAGGTGGATCCTGAGGCCATAATCTTGGAGGCGGTTGAAGAGTTGTCGTAGGTGGACCTCGTGCTCCTGCGGTGTTGACGAGGCGATCAGGATATCGTCGATATAAACGACAACAGCGTCCATCCCGCGAACGACCTGATCCATGAACCGCTGGAAAGACTGCGCCGCATTCCTCAGGCCAAAGTTCATCATCGGGAACTCGAAGAGGCCAAACGGGGTGGTGATGGCCGTTTTAGGGACGTCTTCCTCTGCCACCGGGATTTGGTGAAACGCTCGCACCAGGTCGATCTTGGAAAAGATTGTTTTGCCTCGGAGTTTAGCGTGGAAGTCCATGATGTGTGGGATGGGGTACCTGTCAGGCCGCGTCATGGCGTTAAGGGCTCTGTCGTCCCCACAAGGTCACCATTCACCCTCGGTGGCCTTAGGGACCATGTGGAGAGGGGAAGCCCAACAACTAGATGAAGGGCGCACCACGCCATCCTCCAGCAATCTACAAAACTCGTCCTTCGCTGCCTGGAGTCGTTCCGGAGGGAGGCGCCGTGGACGGGCGAAACAAGGAGGCCCCGTGGTCACGATGGAGTGAGTCACGTCATGGGCCACCTTACCGCGTTGGGGGTGAAGTGCGATAATGAGGCGGAAGTCCTGGAGGAGCGAGGAGAAAGGCGATACTGGCTGGAGTTGTGAGATGATGGGCGCGTGCTCGGGGCCCGGCACTGCCCTTATTCTTTTGTTGGAGGGCTTGTGAATGAGTTGGCGGCCCTTTGTGTCCACGAGAAAGTCATGGGCGCCCAGGAAATCCATCCCCAATATGGCCTGGCTTACGTCAGCGATGATGAATGGCCAGGTGACTATAGTGTTGGGAGCCAACGTTAGGCGGCGGGCCTGCGTGCCGTATGTGGCGATGGGGGTACCGTTGGCGGCCAGGAGGTCATAGGCGAGCCTATTTGGTTTAAAATGTGTCGGGGGCGGCACTATACTGACCGTGGCGCCGGTATCTATGAGGTAGCGGGCACCCGAGTCCTGGTCGGCTACCCAGAGCAGCGTGCGGGGCGTCAATGTGGGATGTGCGGGAGACGTAGAGTTTATCGTCCCCCGCGCTGGTCGTTTCCTTGCCACGTACAGGGAGATTCACATCGGCGAGCACGAACACCGAACCTTCTATGATAGAAACATAGGCTGTCGTCATTAACCGTACTGTTACGAACTTCGAGGCGAGTTTCAAGCCTATCCATACGCGACACCAAAGCCTCTAACACAACACTTAAACGATCGGGATTCTGCGGTGCAGGTGTACACTGACGCGAAAGGCTGCATTCAAGGTTGTCAATACGTGACAACAAAGCGGCGGGCACATCACTATTCACTGTAGGTTGGCGGGCGGTGGTAACTGCTGAACACTGTTGCCGGGCGGAATCGACGGCGGGATCAGGAAGGGATGATGAGGGTGCGGGATTGAAGGCGTGGGTGAACACGTCATATAAAGCGTCAGCTTTCTGTATGTTATCCTGCAGCTTCAGATTATCAGGCAAGGAGGCCAGGTGGAGGCGGAGGTCGGCGGGCAACAGCTGCAGGTGGCGGTGACGGAGAAGCGCCTCTGGGATGGGCATCCCTGAAGCGGTGTTGAGTGCCTGCATATGAGCCAGCAGAGCCGAGGGTCGGCGGCCATCCTGCTTTATAGAGTCCAACTGCTGCAGGTATGACAGCCGTGTCCTGCCAAAAGCCTGCAAGAGGGCGTCTTTGAGCGCTGGATACTTTCCTGTGTCTGGAGGTGCCTGTAGTACTCCACATACAAGGGCTGCGACGTCAGTAGGGATGGCAGCGACGACTAGCTGGAGCTTCTGGACATCGGAGAGTGTCGTGTGAGCCCACGTCGCCTCTATGTGTGTAAACCACGTCGTGATGTCGTATGTGAAGGCGGGAATCTTGAGGTTTTGTTCCATTGTGTGTCGATCCGGGGTCACCAATGTAAAGCTTTTGCTGGAGTGTTCACACAAGGGTAAACAGGTGCAATATGGACGTTGTGGTGATTTATTTGGAGTACAGTCGCACATACGTACACAGGGTGGCGGAAGCGGCCGTGTTGTCTGTATGCGAGCGTGGCTGTACCTCTACTGACCTCTACCCACCTTGACCGAGTCCCGGGCGTAGTTTAAGGTGGGTCATGGGATTAGCCAGGTGTCAGGTGAGGTGAGGTTAATCTCGACCTCAGTCGCGGTCTCGAGGGAAGTAAATATAGGCTCAGGCTCTGGGTGTGTCGTCAGGTCACAACGGCTGTGTGTGTATGTGTGTGTGTGTGTGTGTGTGTGTGTGTGTGTGTGTGTGTGTGTGTGTGTGTGTGTACGACAATATATACATATACATATATATATATATATATATATATATATATATATATATATATACATGTGTTTATGTTTATATATACATATATATATATATATATATATATATATATAAATATATATATATATATATATATATATATATATATATATATATATATATATACATATATATACATATATATATATATATATATATATATATATATATATATATATACACATATATATACATATATATATATATATATATATATATATATATATATATATATATATATATATATATGTATATGTGTGTGTAGCATCTTTATCTCTTTTCTAACGATATTTTCATGCTGACTACTCTTCTGTACCTACTAACTGCATGCCTCCACCCCTCCCACGGCCTCCCTGCACTACGCTTTCTACTTCTTCTCATCCCTATTCTGTCCAACTTTCTAGTGCAAGAGTTAACCAATATCTTCACTCTTTCATCCCTTACACTGGTAAACTCTAGAACTTTCTTCTTTTGTCTGTTTTTCCACCTGCCTATGACTTAAACTCTTCCAACAGAGGAGTGTCAAGAGCCCTCTTACGCTAACTTGGACCTCCACCCCCTACAGGTCTGGCGACAAGCGAAATTTTGTTTAGCCTATATTTTTTTGGCCTTAGCCAGACCCTTTAATTAAAAAAAGAAAAAAAAATGTATACACAAACACACACACACACACAAACACACACACACACACACACACACACACACACACATACTCACACACACACACACACACACACACACACACACACACACACACACACACACACACACACACACACACACACACATATATGTATATATATATATATATATATATATATATATATATATATATATATATATATATATACATATATATATGCCCCTCTACTGACGACCTCGGGTGTCTTGATACTTCCTCTAATAATTTTACTCTCGATTTCTGCAACATTCGTGGCCTTAGATCTAATTTCCAATCTGTGGAACACCATCTCTCCTCCACTAAACCTCATCTTCTCTTCCTAACTGAAACACAGTTGTCTGTGACTACTGACAGCAGCCCCTTCTCTGTTCCCTCCTACTTTCTCTATCCTCATTTTCAATCCAAAGCTGGCTGTTGCGCATATGTGCGTAACGACATTACTTGCTCTCGTGCCCACAATCTTGAATCTTCAGAATTTTCTACCATCTAACTAAATTCATCTGTGCTGTATATCTCTCACCTAATTCCTCTGACTATGTAAAATTCTTTGACTATTTGACTTCCAAGGTGGAGCACATCCTATCTCACTTTCCTTATGCTGAGATCTCCATTTTAGGGGATTTCAATGTTCACCACCAGCTTTGGCTTTCATCTTCTTTCACTGACCAACCTGGTGAACAAACCTTCAACTTTGCTATCCTTCATGACCTAGAGCAGCTAGTGCAGTTCCCTACCCGTATCCCTGACCGCCTTGGAGACACGCCCAACATTCATGATCTTTTCCTAACTTCCAACCCTTCAGCTTACTCTGTTAAACTTTCCTCTCCGTTGGGCTCCTCCGATCACAATCTTATTTCTGTTACCTGTCCTATCACTCCAGTGCAGCCTCAGGACCCGCCTAAGCAGAGGTGCTTCTGGCATTTTAACTCTGCTAAGTGGGAAGACCTGAGGCAGTACTATTCTGATTTTCCTTGGGATGATTATTGCTACCATGTCAGAGATCCTTCTCTGTGTGCCGAGCGCATAACAGAGGTGATTATCTCTGGCATGGAGCTATACATTCCTCATACTTTCTCTAATACTAAAGCTAAAAAGCCCTGGTTTAACTCTGCTTGTTCTCGTGCTGTCAATGATAGAGAGGCGGCTCACAAACGGTACCGTAGCCATCCATCTGCTGAAACTCATGCCCTATATATTTCTGCCCGTAATCATGCCAAATCTATTCTCCAACTTACTAAAAACTCTTTCATCAATAGAAAATGTTAAAATCTTTCCAACTCTAACTCTTCTCGTGATTTCTGGCATCTAGCCAATAATATCTCTAACAATTTTACTTCTTCATCTTTCCCTCCTTTAATTCAACCAGATGGCCCCACAGCCGTCTCTTCTTTCTCTAAAGCTGAACTCTTCGCTCAAACCTTTGCTACCAACTCTACTTTGGATGATACTGGGCATATTCCTCCTACTCCTCCACCCTCTGACTACTTCATCCCTAAAATTAGAATTCTTTATTGTGACGTTTTCCATGCCCTCTCTGGCCTTGATTCTCGGAAGGCTTACGGTCCGGATGGAGTCCCTCCTGTTGTTCTCAAAAACTGTGCTTCCGAACTCGCTCACTGCCTGGTCAAACTCTTTCGTCTGTGTCTCTCTACTTCTACCTATCCTTCTTGCTGGAAGTTTGCTCACATTCAACCTGTCCCTAAAAAGGGTGACCGCTCCAATCCTTCTAACTACCGCCCTATAGCTTTGATTTCCTGCCTTTCTAAAGCCTTTGAATCTGTCCTTAACAAGAAGATAATGAGGCATCTATCAGCTCACAACCTTCTCTCTGATTGCCAGTATGGTTTCCGTAAAGGCCGATCTACTGGTGATCTTCTTGCTTTCCTAACTGAATCTTGGTCATCCTCTTTTAGGGACTTCGGTGAAACCTTTGCTGTCGGCCTTGACATATCGAAAGCCTTCGATAGAGTCTGGCATAAATCTTTAATTTCTAAACTACCCTCCTACGGATTCTATCCTTCTCTCTGTACCTTCGTCTCTAGTTTCCTTTCCGACCGGTTTATTGCTGCTGTAGTAGACGGTCATTGTTCTTCTCCTAAAACTATCAACAGTGATGTTCCTCAGGGTTCTGTCCTATCACCCACTCTCTTTCTATTATTCATCAATGATCTCCTAAATCTGACTCAATGCCCTATCTACTCCTATGCTGATGACACCACCTTGCATTTTTCAACGTCGTACAACAGACGCCCAACCCAACAAGAATTAAATGACTTAAGGCGAGATGCTATAGTCTGGCGACAAGCGGAATTTTTTTTTTTTTACTTATTTGTTTTCCCTTAGCTATTGCCCTTTTAATGTAAAATATATATATATATATATATGTACATATACATATATATATATATATATATATATATATATATATATATATATATATATATATATATATATATACATATATATATATATATATATATATATACATATATATATATACATATATATATATATATATATATATATATATATATGTATATATATATTTGTATATATATATATATATATATATATATATATATATATATATATGTATATATATATATATATATATATATATATATATATATATGTATATATGTATATTGTTACGACGGGAGATTCTCAGTCTCTGTCGCAACTCATACACCCAGGCTGTACGCAGCCTCACATAACCCACCACGGCTCCACTCACGCCGTTGGTAGTACCGTGGCTATACACACCCTCCCGGTACTACCCCCCTAGGGTCTCCAGCCACTAGGTATTAACCGTGCTGCGCCGGTCTGGGTCGCACACGTACCACAATCCCTCACCCTTCGGTTAAACGCCAAGATAACACCCCCTCAGGTTGTTCAGGGCCACAAAGCCTAACTACTAGGCTTCACACAGAGGTCGCCACTCCGCCTACACACGGAGAAAATACACACATACACGCACGTCCACTACTGGCCGTTGCGCAAACAGATAACACGCCCAAGCTCAGATATGCTAGCTGGGAAGGATAAGTAAATACGTTCTCGAGATTACCGTCCCTAACACATGTGAGCATCCTAGGGCGGGGTTATACCCCTGGGGGACATTCCACCCTTAACGTAGGCTTCCACCCACTGTCCAGCCCAGGAATATAAACTCCCTGAATTCAATGAGAGCTCCTATCTCCCCAGACGACCTAACTACTTCCCAACTTGAATCGTGGAGAGGGGGGAGAAAAGACTATACTCTCAATGAACTCTAATACACAAGTGATAATCCTCTCTGAGGTAAACTGCCTCCTCAGAGTAGCATGTTACAATAGTACAACACTACGAACAATAATAATAGTGCCAGCATCTACAATGCTCTCGCAATAACATACAAAAGTCCTCTCCCCTAAGTCACACCGGGGGGGAGGCAGAACCCTGAGGTCTCTTACCACAAAAACGAGACAATACTTCCTCGGAGACACTAAACGAGGAGTCTACTTAGTCCCTAGCTCATAGAATATCCTTATGGGGATATTAGGAGTGTGAGAGGAATGTAGCTAGAGCTCAAAGCAAACCAAGACAGATGTAATCTTACGTTAATTGAGCTCCCTAACCATTCCTCTCATGTCAGCACCTCCTCCTACAATACCTAATCATCTTACAACTCGAGAGAAAGGCGAGCCACTGGAGAGAGCAAATAAACCACAGATGAAATAAAGAAATCTCTCCACTCCCCCTTCGCACGTCTACTCAGCTCAAAACTCTAAGCGTGTCTGCCCGGTGTGGCATGTAAAAGTGACGACCGTCGAAAAAGTGGCGACATCGCTTCTGCGCATGCGCTGGGAGTAGAAATGTCGTACTGCTGTCGGCAGAATGTTGAGGAGATGATGGTGGTCGGTCATCACTACAGTCGCTCGCTGAACGCGATAGAATGAGGAAGAGTTTGTCATTAATAAAGTTATGTAAATATGCATGCACCATTTCATTTGTTATATATATATATATATATAT
>JAPQNM010000005.1:2536758-2537956 GCA_029783475.1 Metacarcinus magister
CGGGAAATGAAAGTAATATGAACTCAAAGTAAATGATTAACAATAGTAGGATTTAATACGAGAAAAGGTACCATATATAGTTGAAGGAAGTCAAGGGTAAACCGGAAGAACCATTATGGAAGGAATGGAAACTCTCTGGAGAGTGAGGAGAGAAGGTAAAGTTCAAGGATAACGGAAGCTTAGCCCAGGAAGCTGACCTCGGAAGTAGACCTGTTAATGAAGGGAAGGAGGGAGGGAGGTTAACGGTAACGGAATTACGAAGAACACTAATGCGAGATGGGTGGATCTGGGGGGGCGATAGTCTTCTCCTCTGGGAGGGACCCCCCTTATGCTGCTCTTTGTGACAGGGGGACTTTCACTTACCTCATTATATTTCTAGAGTTATGTAGTATGTAAAATGAGACGAGACGTGGATGGGCCAAGGAAATGAGGTTACCGAGGGAGGAGCCGCTGGAAGAGGGAGGGAGGGAGGGCGCGACATAGGTAGATGATGACAGGAGCTTTCGCCAGTGTGATGTGGAGGGTTTTGTGTCTGGGAGCCTGTGTTGCATGTCGGAGCTGAGGAGAATCGTGCTGCTAGTGTGGGTCATTGAGTGAGGTGGTTGTGAACTGTGAGGCATGTGGTTGTGATGACGGTGGCAAGTGAGCAAGGACGGTGATGCATCTCTTAAAATACTCATGGTTGAAGGAGAAGGACTGAGTGTGTCGGTGGGGGTGGAGGTGGGTGGTGGTGTGATGAGTGTGTGTGGTAGTGTTAGTGGGGTGGTTATTCGTATAGGCGTGGCAGTGGAAGTGGTGGTGGTGGTGGTTGTGGGGATTTTGGGTTTGTTTTTTTTTGGTTTTTTTTCTTTTGAGTGTAACGTGGAATTTTTTTATTCTTTTTGTCCAGTCTTTTCTTTTCTTTTTTGTGGTTTTTCGTTTTTGTTCTTTTTCTCTTTTTCTTGTTTTTTTTTTTTCTTTTTCTTTCTTCTCTTTTTCCTTTTTTTTCTTTTCCTCCATTACTAAGCAGTAGTGTCCGCAGTCTTTAGCTCGGTTATCTAGTGTTTATAGTTTTCCCTTACCATAATAAACTAACGGTGAACGACGACAAGAATACACGACACACTGCTCTGTCTTAACCTGGATGAACTCAAACCAAAACAGATGACGTAACTTGTTAATTAGATTATATTGACCTTTGTGGTGTCTGTGTGGATTA
>JAPQNM010000005.1:2548056-2553056 GCA_029783475.1 Metacarcinus magister
AGTTTAGATTTTTAGTAAAGGATAGACCGAGAGGGTCAGTTTAGTGTCATTGAAAAAGAGGGGATAGTTATCTGGAAAGTTATGTCGAGTGTAGAAATAGATTTTTTGAGGCATTGAACAAAACCAGGTTTGCTCTGCCCCAATCAGAAACTAATGAAAGATTATAAGTTAGGCGTCCTATAGCATCTCGCCTTGAATCATTTAATTCTTGTTGGGAGTTGTATGACGTTAAAAAATGCAAGTTGGTGTCATCAGCATAGGAGTGGATGAGGCATTGAGTCAGATTTAGGAGACCAATGATGAATAATAAAAAGAGAGTGGGTGATACGACAGAATCCTGAGGAACACAGCTGTTGATGGTTTTAGGGGAAGAACAGTGACCGTCCACTACAGCAGCAATAGAACGGTCAGAAAAGAAACTGGAAATGAAGGTACAGAGAGAAGGATAGAATCCGTAGGAGGGAAGTTTATAAATTAAAGATTTATGCCAGACTTTTTCGAAGGCTTTCGATGTGTCAAGGCCGACAACAAAGGCTTCACCGAAGTCCCTAAAAGAGGATGACCAAGATTCAGTTAGAAAAGCAAGGTAATCACCAGTAGACCGGCCTTTCCGGAAACCATACTGGTAATCAGAGAGAAGGTTGTGAGCTGATAGATGCCTCATTATCTTCTTGTTAAGGACAGACTCAAAGGCTTTAAAAAGGCAGGAAATCAAAGTTATAGGGCGGTAGTTTGAAGGATTGGAGCGGTCACCCTTTTTAGGGACAGGTTGAATGTGAGCAAACTTCCAGCAAGAATAGTAGGTAGAAGTAGAGAGACACAGACGAAAGAGTTTGACCAGGGAGTGAGCGAGCTCAGAAGCACAGTTTTTGAGAACAACAGGAGGGACTCCATCCGGATCGTAAGCCTTTCGAGAATCAAGGCCAGAGAGGGCATGGAAAACGTCATAATGAAGAATGAAAATGTTAGGGATGAAGTAGTCAGAGGGTGGAGTAGTAGGAATATGCCCAGTATCATCCAATGTAGAGTTGGTAGCAAAGGTTTGAGTGAAGAGTTCAGCTTTAGAGAAAGAAGAGACAGCTGTGGAGCAGTCTGGTTGAAGTAAAGGAGGGAAAGATGAAGAAGTAAAATTGTTGGAGATACTATTGGCTAGATGCCAGAAATCACGAGAAGAGCTAGAATTGGAAAGATTTTGACATTTTCTATTAATGAAAGAGTTTTTAGTAAGTTGGAGAAAAGATTTGGCATGATTACGGGCAAAACAATAAAGGGCATGAGTTTCAGCAGATGGATGGCAACGGTACCGTTTGTGAGCCGCCTCTCTATCTTTGACAGCACGAGAACGAGCAGAGTTAAACCAGGGCTATTTAGCTTTAGTATTAGAGAAAGTATGAAGAATGTATAACTCCATGCCAGAGATAATCACCTCTGTTATGCGCTCGGTACAAAGAGAAGGATCTCTGACATGGAAGCAATAATCATCCCAAGGAAAATCAGAATAGTACTGCCTTAGGTCCTCCCACTTAGCAGAGTTGAACTGCTGGAAGCACCTCCGCTTAGGCGGATCCTTAGGCTGCACTGGAGTGAAAGAACAGGTAACGGAAATAAGATTGTGATCGGAGGAGCCCAATGGAGAGGAAAGTCTAACAGAGTAAGCTAAAGGGTTGGAAGTTAGGATAAGATCAAGAATGTTGGGCGTGTCTTCAAGGCGGTCAGGAACGATAGACCAGTGGAATATATTACCAAAAAAAGTCATGTATGCAAAAAAGTCACAGTTTTAAAGAAAAACTTGTTAGAATAGTATCTAAAGACTGAACACAACAAGCTTAACTCAATGAACTAGGTATTGTAGGTAAGAACACACCCCGAGCACGGTGACGGACAAAGCGTTGGAGGTGTTGGGTGCTGCGCCGAGACATAACGTATAGTTAGTCCAACCTAGCTCCTGCCCGCCCTCCCAAATCCCGTCCGACCCGCATCTGCGCCAAGCCGGTGCCTGTGGGAGGAGAAGGAATGTGTTAAGGCTGTGAGGAAGGTAGACGGTGGCTAATGAAGGGGAAGAGGGTTATTAGCTAAGAGGTAAAGCAGGTAATCATCTTGGGAGTGGAGGCAGGGAAAGGCCCGTGGGATTATGGGAACAAAGTGAGGATGGTAGTGTTAGGGTGTGTGGAGGAAGGGGGAAGCTGTTTAAGGTGTTACGGGAGCCTTGTGTTAAATAGAGGTGAGGTGTCATAGGAAGCGATGACATTATCATAAAAGGAGATCGCGTTTAAGATGATGTAGGGAATGACAAGAGAAGGTACTTGGAGTGATGACAGTTATGTCAAGACGAAGGGTTCAGAGAGAATCATTCATACATGTAAGGAACAAAACTCTTCAGAGTGACAGGTAGAGTGGAAGGAGACACTTGTGAAGTGGAAGAATATAAGCAAAATCGAAAAGAGAAAAGAGAGCATATTGATTTCTTAAGTATTCTGTTACAGAGGGAATTAGTACTATTGAGGTTATACCGAAAAGAGGATAATATAAAAGGTTTTTTTTTCTCTCGCGTTTTATATAGCATGCACGTGTGTGTGTGTGTGTGTGTGTGTGTGTGTGTGTGTGTGTGTTTGAGTTTGTTTGTGTGTGTGTGTGTGTGTGTGTGTGTGTGTGTGTGTGTGTGTGTGTGTGTGTATGTGTGTATGTGTGTGTATGTGTGTGTTTGTGTGTATGTGTGTGTGTGTGTGTATGTGTGTGTGTGTGTGTGTGTGTGTGTGTGTGTGTGTGTGTGTGTGTGTGTGTGTGTGTGTGTGTGTGTGTGTGTGTGTGTGTGTGTGTGTGTGTGTGTTGTTCACCATGGTCAGGAAGATCACGCGCTGGACTCGTGATCGTCAACCATTACCCTCCCCGAAGGAGTTCAGAGCTCAAACAACGGATCTAAAGGTAAGACTGAGGACCGTATTGTTAAACGTTCTCTTCGCACGAACGAGTTCGTCGTCGCCTAAACTGTATCGTTAAAATGTTTTGAGCCGCGAGAGGACCCGTCGCACAGCGGGGGAAGGGGGTGGATCGGGGAAAACGAAGGGGCCACACAGGACACCTCTTTGCGCTCGCCTTCAAGGGTTTACCAGCTGACCTGAGATCACCTGAGTACTTTTCATCGCACTGACTGACAGAGTAGGCACATTTCTTTAACTTTATATTGCTTTATTCTAACTGTAGTTACCTTAATCAGTGTATGCCTAAGCTGGCTAAAAGGGATTCCATTCCCTGCTCTTTATGTCTAATATACACTTCTTATAAATCAAAATATATCGTACATGAGTTATTATAGTTCCTTTTAATTATCACGTGTGTTTGATACTATCAGACAACAAATTTTGGGAAGTTATCAGATGGCAGCAATCAGGCAAATTTTGTTCTTCATTCAGTTCAGCCAACATAGTGTGCGATGGGTATTCCATGTAAATGTCTACTTGGAAGCATTAATTATGTGTCCCGAAAAACGGGTCATTGGTACATTTTCAGAAAGCGGCACAAACAAATACGCTCACATGGTTAAACTAGTCCTCATGGTTGCGATAACATGCATGGCAACGGCAGATTACCAAATAATGATAGGTGACTGTCATGACAACAGTTAGCCAGTGTTTGAAAATTGTATCCAGAGCAATCGCCAGTAAAACCGCAAATTACATATTACCTTCTGCGGGTGATGGCTTGCGCAACACTATTCAGAACTTTTATAGCATTGCAGGAATGCCTGGTGTTATTGGGGCAATTGATTGTACTTATATTGAAATATTAAGGCCTTCTATTGATAATTCAAAATTGTTCAGATGCAGGAAGGGTTTTCACTGAAGGTGCAGGCTGTTTGTGGGCCTGATCATATGTTCCATAATATTGTTTCACGTTGGCTCGGTAGTGTACAAGATAGTAGAATTTTTGAGAATAGTAGGCTCTGTGCTGAAATAGAAACCAACTTAAATCCTAGTTACCATTTGCTTGGTGGTAGTGGATGTGCATTAAGTCCTTATCTTCTTACTCCTGTTTTATCTCCTAGCAATGAACATGAAACGGCATATAATTTCATGCCAGAACTAGAAATACAATTTTAAACGGGCATTTGGTGTTCTGAAGAGGAAATTTGCATATTTAAGAAAAAAAGTTAGAACAGAACTATAAACCACTAAAGCCATCATAGTAGCGAGCATGGTACTGCACAACATAGTTGTTGCAACAAAATTGGTTCTGTGCGAAGAGGAAATATTAGTTAAAATCAATTATCAACTTTCTCCTAACAAGGTGCCAGCACAGGTTCATGGAAATGCACGAGGACGGAAACGACAACAAATAATTAGGGATAACTTTTAAGTACAAAAAAAAATATTGCTGTGATAATAATGCTAGCTATTTCATCTGTCTAGTCCTTAGAAGTAAATGTTAAATACAGTACCTACGCTGTCTTTATCTATCCAAAATATGATATACAATTTGAGGGTTGTTACTTCATTGATACAAACTTGCCCCCGAAAAGCACTCCTTCCGTCATACCAACATTACCGTGACGGGTCTGCACGAAGGGGAGGGATGGTTTCACGTTACCCTGTGTCTCCTTTCAGCGGAGAGGACCCTTCGTGCGACTCGTCTCTCGAAGGGGAAGAAGACGTTTAACAATCCGGCCCTGAGACCTTTCACACATCACACACTCCAATTCCCTTGCCCAATGGGGGACAGTAAGCACTCTATGTCAGTAAAAAGTCCTTAGCGACCTGAACGAGATTCGAACCCACGCCCTACGCCTTGCCTGGTGACAGGCGGGGACGTTAACCACTAACCCACGGGAGCAGTGTGTATGTGTGTGTGTGTGTGTGAAACTACTTTTTTCCAATTATTTCATAATGGTGGTGGTGGTGGTGGTGCCGTTGGTAGTGGAAGTCTGATGTGCGAAATCATAAAACTATAAGACTTTTACATTAAAAGGGTACTGGCTAAGGGAAAACAAAACTAAGTAAAAAAAA
>JAPQNM010000005.1:2558056-2575556 GCA_029783475.1 Metacarcinus magister
TTGCCAAATAATAGGCTGTACTTGTCATTCATGCATTTTGGTTCTGTCTCTGTAGTATCTGATGGTATTTGTAATATCACGTGCATGGCAGCATCTGGTAAACCTGACCACTGGGCAGCTCGCTGTACTGGTACTGGTCGCGTTACCGTCACGTCCGTAACCTTACAACTTTCCCCACTCCGTAGCCTTCCTGTGAGTCCTGATGCATTCAATATCAGTAAGGACACGAGCATGATCAAATTCAATTTGTCAGCGCTGCCTAGTAATAAATTGTAAACACTGATAAACTTTACTGAAAAAAGACAGAAAAGGACAGATTTCGACCGTCCTTTTTTCAGAAAAACTTAAGGACAAAACAGGGCCAAAAAAAAAACTTAACATGGCAGCAGTGACTGTAACGCTTTCTTTCTTATTTGAATACTTTGACGGCGGACGTGGCGGGAGCGAGAAGTTTGGTTTTCTTCGTGCAAGGTTGTGCTGGATAAGCCACGGATGCGACCACATACGTATGTTGGTAAAGAGGGTAACAAATATTGCAACCCAAGGACTATATATAACCAATGGTGGAAATAGAAAATACATGGAATAAAAGGTTAGAATCGTTTAACTTATCATAAATATATTTTCATTAAACAAATATTCAATATTCAAACGCTGAAAACATGAAACTCTAGAAGATGATATTTACTGCGTTGTATTTATATACACCAGTTCATGTTTACTTATTTCTCGACATATAATTAGTTTTGCTCATCTAAATATGCCTTGGAGTATAAATGAGCACTTTTCTGTGTAGGGCCTCCGGCAAAAAGTGAGGATGAAGTGTGAGTTGGGAGATAGGATGAAAGGAGTCGGCAGTGAAAAACAATAAGGGAGAAAAGAGGAAGAGGATAAATAGTCAGGAGCGAAAGGGAGGGTGAAGAGGAAAGAGTGGAGACTAAACATGCGGTGGAAGCGGACAAGGCAGTGGAGAGGGAGCCGCTAAACACATTTGTGCTAGTCTCTCGCCACACCAGGAAAACGCTTTCATCTCCTTTGTGGGGTATATATATATATATATATATATATATATATATATATATATATATATACATATTTATATATATATATATATATATATATATATATATATATATACATATTTATATATATATATATATATATATATATATATATATATATATACATATTTATATATATATATATATATATATATATATATATATATACATATTATATATATATATATATATATATATATATATATATATACTATATATATATATATATATATATATATATATATTATATATATATATATATATATATATATATACATATTTATATATACATATTTATATATATATATATATATATATATATATATATATATATATACATATTTATATATATATATATATATATATATATATATATATATATATATATATATATATATGTGTGTGTGTGTGTGTGTGTGTGTGTGTGTGTGTGTGTGTGTGTGTGTGTGTGTGTGTGTGTGTGTGTGTGTGTGTGTGTGTGTGTGCTCTTTGAGATACTAATGGTAACCTGTCTCGTCACAAACAGAAATAGAAGGTAGACCTTAAAGGAGAATGTGTGGGGAGGAAAGGCCGGTATTTACACGAATATAACCAAAAGCAGGTACGGAAAGGAGGAAATATATTGTTATAAATGTAGAGATGTGGGGAAAAGTGAAGTGAAGAAATAGTTAAAGATTGTAGAGCAAACAAAGATTGTGTATAAAGCCAAATTCATATCTGCCAGATTGATTATGTTTACTTAGAGGCTTGTTGTGGTTGTAAGCTATCCGTGTGTTGGTTAAGGTGGACGGATGGAACCTTGCTTTGGCTCGGTCTTGGTGGGGATTCTTTGTTTAATTTAGTGATATTCAAGAATGAAAATTCACAGTACTATAAGTGCTGATATAAATCTATAAACTTTAATCGTGTAAAGAACAAAAATGTGTCCTCATTCCTTCCTGGTAAGCAGCTTCCAGGTGTGACAGACACATAAACTTGTCTGTTACCTATTCCTTTATTCTTATTCATGCCAGAATGAGGACTAGTATAAAATGAAAAAAAAAATTGTATGCTTCAATATTGCAAAAATCCGAAACCGAGAAAACTTGGCAAAAATTTTCACGGATGATACTATAATTATAATGTAAATGTTTCCTCTGCACTCGTGTTGTGCATCATTGCTGGTCGAGTATTTGCACACAAGTGTAATTTTAGTTTAGGTACCTGAACTACATCGCTGTTAGACAAGGTTTATATACGGGAGGTGTAGATTCACGGTTGTATTATTATTGACAGCAGAATCAATTACCTGTTTCCTCTTTATTTGGTGGGCAGAGCGTGCACGCTAGCGAACACACACACACACACACACACACACACACACACACACACACACACACACACACACACACACACACACACACACACACACACACACACATTGGTCCGCTAGCATAGTGATTAGCGCACTCGGCTCACAACCGAGGGGGCCAGGGTTCGATCTCCTGGGCGGACGGAGATTATTTGGGTGTGTCTCCTTTCACGTGTAGCCCCTGTTCACCTAGCAGTGAGTAGGTACGGGATGTAAATCGAGGAGTTGTGAACTCGTTGTCCCGGTGTGTTGTGCTTGAGTGGTCTCGGTCCAACCCAAAGATTGGTCAGTACGAGCTCTGAGCTCTTTTCATAGGGGGACGGCCGGCTGTCTCGAGAAAGACCAGCAGCAGACTGTACAGTGAAATTACACACATACACACTCCGCTCCCGACCTCCATAGGGAGCGGATGTCAGCTTGGCGCTCCTGGCAGCCTAGACCAGCCTGTTGGTCTTTACCCTTTTTCATAATTTCTTCTACACACTACTGGTACAGAAGCTCAACATGGAACTATAACGCCTTTACTACTAAATTATCATCATGCTACAGAAAATCTTACCACACCCTCGTCTCACCAGCCTGAGTGGAGTGAAACATCAAACCCCCGCCACCGACTCAACATGCCCCCTCAACGAGCTGTTCGTCACTTCAACCACATTGTGCCCATACGAGCACCACGGACCGACCGCTACAAGCACAGCGCCATCCCACTGTTGGTCACTGTCATGGTTAGCAATGTGTTCGTGTGCTGCCTGCTTACCACACCCTCGTTTCACCAGCCTGGTTGGAATGAAACATCGAAACCCCGCCACCGACTCACCAAGCCCCCTCAACGAGCTGTTCATCACTTCAACCATATTGTAAATTTGTCTGTCAGCTTCTGTGCCAATTACAATTTCAGTTCATTTTAATTTTAATGTTAATTCAAATTCAGTATTTTCTTTTTTTAATCTTATTTTCAACCTTCAAACCAGGTACCCAATTCCATGTATATTTTCAGCCTTCGAGTTGCTTTTGTTAATAAATCATTAATTATTATTATTATTATTATTATTATTACACACACACACACACACACACACACACACACACACACACACACACACACACACACACACACACACACACACAGACACAGACACAGACACAGACACAGACACAGACACACACACACAGAGACACACACACACACACACACACACACACACACACACACACACACACACACACACACACACACACACACACACACACACACACACACACAGAAACACATACACACATGGACACACACACTCCCGTGGGTCAGTGGTTGACGTACCTGCCTTCCCTTCCACCCGGCAAGGTGTGGGTTCCAAGTTCCAACCTCGCTCAGGTCGCTAAGGATTTTTCACTGACAGGTCATGGTTACTGTCCCCCTTGAGCAAGGGGATAAGGGTGCGATGTGTGAGGGTGTGTGTGTCTTGTACAAACATTCCTCTAACAAACATGTCTCATTCTGTTTTTCTACCTCATACTATCACCCTCCTATACATTCATATATCATTATTGCATAGTTTTCTCAGTCTGCCAAACCTCCACCTCCCACTAAACATACACTCATCTATACTTGTATATCATTTGCGTCATCTCAAGATTCCCTCAATACACATTCTTCAATTCATGTATATATATTTTTCTCGTGCACAACACATTCTAATTGTAGACTTTAAATGGATCACTTACGCTTGTCAATTCAATCACGTTCACAGCTCTCATTCTGAACTTTTAGTACTCATGCCAGATTCTTGTTCCTGTTTCACAATCATAGTACAACGTATTCGTAGGTGTGTGTGCAGACATTCTTACACGTGGTCCTGTTGCATCCTCTATAGTATAGAAGATGCAACAGGACCACGTGTAAGAATGTCTGTACACACACCTACGAATACGTATGGATTAAAAGTAAGAATTTTTTGTATAAAGTCTATACCAAGAATTCTTACTTTTAATCCATATTTTTATTCCTCTGCTTCCCTCGAGCGCTCATCCCTCATTTCAGTCATCAGTTTTAAATTATTAACCTCTTCCATCACCTCCAGACCTTCATCATTCAGCCACATCTCACAACCTGAGCTCTCCTTTTCCAGAATTATCACTTTCCTCCTATTCACATTAATCATCTACCAATGCACTCCTCTCAATCTCAAAATTACTCTCCGACTTAGTATGAAATTCAGACTCACTCTTAGGTATTACAAAACCATCAGCAGCGTACATTTGAAATCACTCAACGTTCTTAAACTTTTACCTAATACACTCCAGTCTCCAACATCATCTCCTATACTTCTCTTCGAACGCCACCCATGTACACACTGAACAGTCACGGAGGCAACACACAACCGTCGTAAAAGATTCATTACACTCCAAAAACCAAGAACAACATAATTTTTTCACACAACTCCACCACCTGCCTCTACGCAAACCCAGAGGGTTTGTTCATTCCTGTTCATCGCTGTTAAATATTTGTTAATTTCTGTTAATACCTGTTTATTTCTGTTCATCCCTGTTCATATTTGTTCATCTTTGATCATCCCTGTTCGTTCTTGTGCATCCGTGTTCATTCCTGTTAATGCCTTTTTTTTTCTTTCATTCCCTGTTCATCCCTGTTCATCCTTATTAATTTCCTGTTCATCCTTGTTCATTCCCTGTTTATCCTTGTTCATTCCTGTTTATTCCCTGTTTATCTCCATTCATCTTTGCTGATTCTTTTTCATTCTTGTTCATCTCTGTTCATCCTTTTTCATTCCTGTGAATTCTCTGTTTATCTCTGTTCATCTGTGTTTATTCCTTTTCAATCCTGTTTATCTCTGTGCATCCTTGTTCATCCTTGTTCATCTCTGTTCATTCCTCTTTATTTATGTTAATCTCTTTTCAATCCCTGTTCATTCCTGTTAATTCATGTTTATTCTCTGTTTATATATGCTAATTCCTGTTAATCTCTGTTCTTCTCTGTTCATCCCTGGTCATCCCTGTTCATCTCTGCTTATTCCTGTTCATCCCTGTTCTTCTCTGCATATCCCTGTTCATTCCTGTTCATCTATGTTCATCTTTGCTCATCCCTGTTCATTCTTGTTCATCTCTGTTCATTCCTGTTCATCTCTGTTCATCCCTGCTCTTTTCTGTTTGATCTCTTTTCATATCTATGTTAATCCCTCCCCACATACTGTTATATAATACAATCAGCAGGCATTTTTTCTGATATCTCCCGTTGCTTTTATAGCGAGGGTGAACCACGATACCACCTTTTTCCAGTCTTCAAGTACGCCTTTATATACCCATTGCATTCTACTCCATCAATCTGTAACGCACGCACAACACTCAACCTTGAGATCTTGTCAATTCATCAACTCCTTCGCTCACTTCACCTACTTCTGTCCTAGTGATATATTCAGGCTGTATCACTGTAAACCGAACCTTTTCCTGTCAAAATTGTTCCCATTACCCTATTCTCATTCATTAAATCCTCGGAAGACACATATAGCTTACTTCTGTACCATGAACTGAAGAGTACTTCAGTCTTTACTAGTGATACTCTGTATTGATCCCATTTCTGTTTGTGAACTTGCACACTGGGGAGGCGGTGGCCTAGTGGCTAGCGTGAAGGGCATACCAACTCAGAGTCCCGGCACGAGCTGACCACTATTCTTTGGAAAACCCGCCGAGTGGCCAAAGATCACCCACATGCTGCCATAACACTATCCTCGATTGGGACTGCAACGTAAAATGCATCGAGGAGCTTCTGCGGAGCATGAGCCTCTCAAAAAGAAAGGAGGCGTCATTTAAAAAAACAAATCTAACCTGTGCTACTAACGGACGGAGGCCGACCATTTAGCGCCTCCATCAAGCCTACCGGCGCTACAAGTTCAGGACATAAAAAAAAAAAAGAAGCCACGTACTCATGTAAATAAGTTTTGATGCTTTAAAAAAAATTGAAATATTTTCATCAAGCTCCTCTTCAATCGGCCTCATTTTCTTACGTAAACGCTTGACAGAATAGTTACATTTGGAATACTTGCATATTGCTACTACTATTTTCCTCGTTAGGTCCAGAAGGACTGTTGTTGTCAGTTCTTCATCTATACTACTATTACTACTACTACTACTACTTTTCTACTACTACCACTATTACTACTACTACTACTATTACTACTATTACTACTACTACTACTACTACTA
Source organism: Metacarcinus magister (assembly GCA_029783475.1). Classification (NCBI taxonomy): domain Eukaryota; kingdom Metazoa; phylum Arthropoda; class Malacostraca; order Decapoda; family Cancridae; genus Metacarcinus; species Metacarcinus magister. The sequence goes on from JAPQNM010000005.1 coordinate 2,564,687, forward strand.
CTACTACTACTACTACTACTACTACTATTACTAGTACTACTACAATTTCTACCACTATTTCTACTTCTACTACTACTACTGCTACTACTATTACTGCTTCTATTACTACTACTACTACTATTACTACTACTACTACTACTACTACTACTGATAATAATAATAATAATAATAATAATAATAATGATAATGATAATAATAACAATAATATTAATGATAATAATAATGACAATGATAATAATAATAATAATTGTAATAATAATAATAATAATAATAATAATAATAATAATAATGATAATAATAATAATAACAATTGCATTGATAATAATAATGATGATAATAGTGATAATAACAATAGTAATACTATTATATCAACAGCAACAACAACAACAACAACTATTATTACTATTACTACTTCCATAACAACAACAATAACTACTACTATCACTACTACTACTACTTCTACTACTACTACTACTACTACTACTACTACTACTACTACTATTGCTACTACTATTGCTACTACTACTACTACAATACCGCTACATATTAAAAGATACCTCCACCCTGCGTTTATTTCAAAGGGCTCCACGAATTGGAGGTCATCAGCCCCAACTCTGGTCGCTAATGACTGTGGCATCCAACCATAATATTCTTAACCCTAAGAATGTATTAAAATTAACATATATCTATACTAACTATCTACCCCAAAATTTACGTCCTTACTCTATCTCTAACCTATCTACCCTTATCCCACTCTCTACCACTGTGGCCTCGCAATCGAGGTCACTTATGTCCGTGTTGGAGGGAGTGGAATGTCTCGTACCCCTGAGACACAGGAGGGCAGACCGGAGCAGGGAGAAGGAGAGGCGACACCTCATCCAGGCGGCGACGGAGCTCCTTGGCTGGTGCTTCTTTGATGACATCAAGTCAGCTAGTCTTGAGTAGAAGCTCCTAGCCTTGGGGCCCATGCCGCCCGATGTGGTGAAGACCAGGGGCGTGAAGGTACCATGGTCGACTTGCAGGATCCTCTCACCGTAGGCCCTTGTCTTCTCCTACTCGTTCCTTTGGTGGCCATCGGGTCGAAGATCCGGATGTCCAAAAAGGCCCGCTGCCCTCTGGTCCAAAATCCCCGAGCACCGATGTCCACGCGAGCCTCAGGGGCGGTGTTGGCTGTCCTGTACCGCAGGTGTTCCCCATCTAGAGGCAGAAGAGTTGGTTCGGTGGAGACGTCATGGCACACCTCCCTGAGCATGCTGGCTGTCAGGTCCCTCACCTCGTCGTGCCTGATACACACGAATCCCCCCTTTTTGCACGTCATGGTGTGGTCGACGTTGTTGGGGGAACCACACACACAGGTGTTAGGGAGTCCTTCCACTGGCCAGCCATACCTCAGAGCAACGGCATCGACAAATTCTTGTTTGTTGTGGTTGAAGCCCTTTGCTCTGATTGGTAGTGATGCTAGCCAGTTGGACGCTCCCGTCTCCTGTGCGATGTGGATTTTTCTCACGGTATCTGGAGGCAGGATGGTCAAAAGGTGTTCAAGGCTGGTCTTCTGCCCTTGTTGCCTGTCTCGTGAGATTCGTTTCTTTTGCTCAGCGATCGCACTTTGGTCAATTTCACCATGTGCGTCCTGAGCAATGATCATATCCGTGAGGGACCTGGTAAGGTTGATGGAGTTGAGGTTCTCCACCACAGCCAACTTCTCCGGAGAGGTGATTCCCATCCCGCCCAGTCTTGGAGGGAGTTCGAGCAACGCACTCTCGTCCTTCCCCAGGCCGGGAGATCTCAGTAACGCTGGTAGGAAGGTGTTCTTTATAGATTCGTCCAGCGGTCTGGGGAGTGGGCTGATGCCTGGGATGGTGCGCATGACGAAGTTCCACCGATGTTGCAGGCCATGCGTGTAGGCCGAGTAGGCTGCGTGAGGCTCAGTCCTGGCCATGGCTGACAGGACATCGACCTCTTGCACCCACTCAGACACTTTCTCTCCGACGTACTCCTTCTTATACTCCTCTGTTCCGATAACAGCACCCAAATGCCGCTGTCCGTCCTTTGTTACCACTACTCCACTGCCACTGAAAATGTTTACGGCCCAGTCATAATGATCTGGCTTGACAATGAGGACGGATTTAGCGGCGTTGGGTGTGTATCCTATGGTAGGGTCATTGTCCTGTATTAACCCCCACCAGTGTCTTAGTTCCCGTAAATTACCGGCTCCTGACAGGTCGTCGGCATATGCCACCTGCTTCACATAGTGTTATCAAGTATTACTTGTTTCTTAACACATAATGTGGAACGTGGTGTTTAATGCCTCGATTTTTGAAACACTGTAAAATTGATCTACAGGAGACTGAGGTAGCAGTGAGAAAACGCCCCCCGGGGGATTGAATCCCTGACAGTACAGTGAGCGTACCGACACTTTACCAATCAGACCATAATGATCATCATGGTCCAAATAGGTTTAGATAGACGTTGACTGTCCTGTAACTACATAGCTTTTCCTCCTCCTTTTTAGATAAATTGCTGGTTTTGTTACATCTCTAAGTTTCCGCTTGAACATAGACTTGAACAGAGACTTGGTTGGTTGGTTGTTTGTCTATCGTGTCTCCATCTAGGGGACACACGGGCTATTTAGAGCCCGTCAATGTTGTGCGTTAGTAATTTTACAGAATAACGTGGCGGCGGATACATTGTACACACTTCTAGTAGGGCAGGCAGCGTGGTTGTAGCGACAACACGGGGTCGCCTGATCGGACTCAGTCCCTTGGGTCCAGGCCACACGGGGGCTGGACAGCGGAGCAGGTAGTGGTGAAGAGAGTCTTCCTCCTCCACCAAGCAGTGTGAACAGGGCTCTGGTTCTGTCTGGCGTATCTGCGTCGAACACAGGTGGCCCAAGACGCAGGCGAATGACGCGTGTGGCAACACCAGGAGTCAGGCGGGGCGGAAGGAGGAGTGGTTCTCGTCGAGTTGCCGTGGCGTACCAGGATGCCGACCGGGACACTTCCTCCACCGCGGTGTCGAATTGGCTGCAATTGGCTGTTGTCTTTATAGAGGAGGCGCTTTGAAGGATGGTAAAAGTGACTTGTGGCTCCGCACCAGCAAGTCGAGCTGCAGTGTCGGCCCTCTCATTCCCCGAGACACCAACATGCCCCGGGACCCAGTGACAGGTGACTGCAGTGCCGCTCCGGTAGAGCACAGCCAGTTATTGGTGGATGGTAGACAACAGGTGGATGTTGTCTTTCGGAGAGTCGTGATGGAGGGCGTGCAGTGAGGTGAGAGAGTCTGTGGAAAAATGTATGTCCCAGACGTACCCTTCACCAGCATGTCGGAGTGCAAGAAGCAGTGTAGTCAGCTCTACCTGGAATACGGTGGTGTACGGCGGAAGTCTGTGTGCTAAAGGGATAGATGCGAGTTAGTTGTTGAAAGACGCCGGGGCGCCCGAGGAGAAGCAGGAGGCGATGGCTGCTGCTGGGGAGTCGCCACAAGAGCTTGCGCCTTCTCCGAAGGCTGTTTTACCACCCGATCTGCAATCCTGCCCACCGCTGATTCGAGGCCTGACATGTCGACTGCAGCCCCTGAGATCTGGGTGAAGAAGCTCTGTTTTCATGAGAAAGGTGCCCGGTGGGAGACAGGGTTGTGGCAGGGGTTGTGACGGAGGTGTAGGAGAAACAGGCATGGGAGATGAGAGGCGGCTGTGTGTCGGCACTTGCGATGGTGGAAGCGGTATTGATGACAGTGTCGGCTCCTGCAACTGAGGGAAATCCTCTTGCAGCAGGGCTTGATGAGGAGTTTCCATGGGACGTCTCTGTTGTCCCCAAACAAAAGTTCCTGGAGGGGCGGAGACCATGGCGGTTCTTTGTTGGTGTTGGACCCACGACACCTGCCGTTCGCGGTCCTGCGTAACACGTTGTAGGCGAGTAGGGCAGCTGTGATTCCACACATGGTGTCCTTCCCCACAGTTGGGACACTTGTGTGTCACCTCTTGCTTCGCCTTGTATTTGTCGAGGCACTGTTGTGTTAAGTGTTTCCCGCTGCAAATTCCGCACGCCGGGGTGCGAGATCAGTTGTTCTGGTGGTGACCAAAACTGCTGGGAGCAGAAGCAGCGGAGGGGCTCGGTGTGTAAGGCCTTAGATAAAACACCCCCAAGATTGAGATGGGGAGGGAGGGTGCCTCTGACCGTCACAATAACTTGAAGAGTTTCCTCCTTCAGGCGAAGTGTGACGCAGCGCATGGCCTCCTCCACCTGAGGGAGACGCTGTAAGAATACAGGGGCATCCGACAACTTTAGTGAGCTGTGTTTTGAGGTGCAGCTTTATTAGCTTCAGAGCAGGAGTAGAGTCGGAGGTTAGAGCATCCAGGGTGAGGTAAGTGTACTCGTCCTTGAGAAGGAGAACTGAGCTGCCATCCCGCCCGATGACATTTTTCATATTCAACTGTGAATGCTCTTCCTCGAGGACTGCTACAGCGTCGTAGCTCGTCACGTACCCCTCTTGAGCCGGGACGCGGAAAGCTGTGTACGCGTTGGGCAGCAGCTGAGGGCGAATAACACCTACCGCAGGCTTGGTGGTGCGGGGAGCAGGGTTGGAGCGTTGTTCCCAGTGTGTAGCGTTTCCCGACGCCTCAGTCATTTCACGTGGCTTGCTCTTTGTCAGGGCCAAGGTGACTACCAATTAATATTATGATTCTAGAGAGTTGCGGGGAAGAAAAGTCATGGAGTATGATACCCCGAATATATTTACACACAAAATAATAGCAATCAGCAGGCTAACAGCCAAAACAAATCACCAACGACGATCTGCTCGTAACCAGTTAACAGAACAGGGGAATGGCACCCAATAACTTCCTGAACAGCTGCCTGGAGGATGAGATGTGCGGCAGCAACACTCGGCAACGTAGATAGCACCTCAGGTAGCAGGGAGTGTATAATGGTGTAGGTACAGTTGAAGGGCACACTGAAAGGAAGCCCAAGTCTCCAGAAGTGCCTTCAAGAATGTTGAAAACCAACAGCAGGTGGAGGTGTTGTCAGGTGAGAGCTGAGGCGTTCTGTCTGTCTACGGTCCCGCGGCATGGAGCTTCCCTCGGTTTAGACTATCCCCTAACCCTGGGTGGGGTAGTGGCGGGGAAGCCGGCGAACAAGCAGTTGGAGAGGTGAACCAGCGCTGGCAGACTAGAGTGGTAGTTCAACCACTAAGAAGGAGGGAACGAGGCAAGTGCAGTTCCTCACACTCTTCTTGCCCTTGCTGACAAGTGTAAGTCCGTCGTTGTCATCTGAAGGAGGGTCGGTGGAGATAGAAATAGAGGCTGGGGGCAGATCGTGAACATCCTCCGGCAGCAGAGAGGAAAGGGTGGCAACAGAGGTGGAGGGAGCAGACAAGGGGGAGCGGGTGGAGGAGCCCTCACCACGGGTGAGACGCTCGTTAGGGAGGGCTTGTAACGAGGCTCCAGCTGTGGTATCAGTAGTTGTATTGACTAGTCGTCGAGGAGGTGGAGTAGCAGGTGGCACAGAGGCAGCAGGAGGTACAGAGGTAGCAGGGGATATAGAGGTAGCAGGGGGTACAGAGGAAGCAGGGGGTACAGAGGAAGCAGTGGGTACAGAGGTAGCAGTGGGTACAGAGGTAGCAAGGGGTACAAAAGTAGCAGGGGGTACAGAGGTAGTAGAGGGTACAGAGGTAGCAGAGGATACATAGGTAGCAGAGGGTACATAGATAGCAGAGGGTACAGAGGTAGCAGGGGGTACAGAGGTAGCAGTGGGTACAGAGGTAGCAGTGGGTACAGAGGTAGCAGTGGGTACAGAGGTAGCAGGGGGTACAGAGGAGGCAGTGGGCACAGAGGTAGCAGGGGGTACAGAGGTAGCAGTGGGTACAGAGGTAGCAGTGGGTACAGAGGTAGCAGGGGGTACAGAGGTAGCAGTGGGTACAGAGGTAGCAGTGGGTACAGAGATAGAAGTGGGTACAGAGGTAACAGTTGTTACAGACGTAGCAGTGTGTACAGAGGTAGCAGTGGGTACAGAGGTAGCAGTGGGTACAGAGATAGCAGTGGGTACAGAGGTAGAAGGGAGTACAGAGGTAGCAGAGGGTACAGAGGTAGCAGGGGATACAGAGGTAGCAGTGGGTACAGAGGTAGCAGTTGGTACAGAGTAGCAGTGAGTACAAAGGTAGCAGTGCGTACAAAGGTAGCAGGGGGTACAGAGGTAGTAGAGGGTACAGAGGTAGCAGGGGTACAGAGGCAGCAGGGGGTACAGAGGTAGCAGGGGTACAGAGGTAGCAGGGGTACAGAGGTAGCAGAGGTATTTACATTGGTAGCAAGGCGGTGCTTGATCTTGTCTCCCACACGAGAGGCACGGTCAAGCTTAGCAGGGGGTGGCGAAGCAGTATAAAGGTGGCAAGTGGCAGAACGGGAAGTTGCAGATTGCAAAACAGCCACCTTAGCCTTGCCAGTAGTTTGATGGTCATTAACCTTCGCCGTCTTGGAGGGAGCGGCTCCTCCTACCGAGGGAGCGGAGTCAGTGCTCGAGAGCGAGGTACGGTGAGGTCTTTTTATCGTAACAGGCAGACGAGAAACAAGGGAGAACGGAGATTGGGTAGAGATAGACGTGCCTGTCGGACGGGGAAGGCGTGAAGCCTTCCCACCCTTTATGGTGACACCCTAGTTCCCTACCTATACCAGACTGCACGCGCAGAAACACAACTAGCTAGGGAGAAAAGAAAAATAAACCCGGCGCTATCATACAGTGGCGAGAGGGTTACACTAGCCACCCCCTAAAGGGCGTCTTACTACCACCGCCACTGTCCCTTGCGGACTTAAACCTAGTCTATCAGCATCCCTATGGCCCGCCTTGATACCTCCTATAAGCAACCCTAAGGGTCCCAGTCATGGAGTGGCCTACGCCTCCACTCCTTCAGGATTCACCATCGGGTGTGCCAAGGGTCTCTGAGGGCAAACCGGAAATGCTCGTTCAACACCAGCTGAAAAAACAGCACTGCTGTAGTGTGTGTCTGCTGCTAAGTTAGGTGAGAGCGGAGCATGGAACACAAGTTGCCAGATTGGCGGCTAAGATGCGTGTGAACAACAGAAACTTGCGACTATTCATTTCCTCAAAATTTTTTTATTGACAACGTATTCTTTCTTTGGAGTCCCTCTATGTTCAACCCAAGGCGTTACTCCTTGTTCGTCTCCGGCAGGAGACGGTAGCACTCGTTTTCCACCAAAGACGCCCTACTGCACCGACAGCTCGGCTGGCGAGAGAGACATTGCTCGACTTGTTGGTGCCGTGCCACGAGTCACTTTTACCATATATATATATATATATATATATATATATATATATATATATATATATACATATACATACATATACACTGTAACGATATATTGAGGAAGAGTAACTGTTTAGTATTAGTCATAAACTAAACACTTTCGAAGATTCAAGGCCTGAGCACCAAAGCCAGTTGCAGCATGGCGCATTGAAACGTAACATTTTTAGATGGAAACTGAGGACAGAGTAAGTAGAAGAAAAAGAAATGAGGAAATGCTTGCATTAGCCTTAAAACCCATGAGATCCCGTGAGGAAGTAGCGAGGCTTAAGGGACAGGTGGTGTTCCATTGACAGGAATTTAGATTTTAGAATTATATATGAAAAAAAAAAAAAATCACAATACTTATAAAAGTTATTACTTTGTATATGGTCTGACCAAGTTATATAAATATTCATAATTAATCCTTGATTGATTATTTCAAAGTTTTGACTAATTTCACATTCGTTTGGTAATCACCATAATCAAAATTCCTTTCAGCCTAGTAACAGCCTTCACCAAACAAACATTTCACAGTCATTGTTTACCATGAGCTTATGTCCCCTTAGTTGGTATGCTGACCTTAGTATGGACAACAACTACAAACTCGGTACCGTTGGTATGCCAGAATACATCATTGTACACATATATTAGTGGCGGCAACGTCTAGGTGACTAAAGGGACAAGAAAATAGATGATGCTAGTAATTCATCATAACAGAAGAAAGGGCCAGACTTAATGTAAACAGTTACCATACTAGCACGAAAAATTAAGAGAGGCACGACAGAAGGTCACACATAAAATGAAGGTACAAACGAACTTCCAACCAGGACCAGGAGTTGTTGCTGTTTCCGTTGGTGAACCAACTTGACACTTATTACCAAGCAAGAAATAAACTTTAAATTTCACCTTCCAATAAGGTTTTCTCCTTCAACAAGTCGTTTTTATTTGCATAAACATGATTACTGGTTTTGCAAAATAAGTATATACAAAGAAGAAGAAAAAGTAAACATGCGACTTCCTAGGCTACCTTCCTTCTGAATAAAATTTTAAGAAACTGTTGTCACATACTTTTAGCGCAGAATAATATATCACACATACATTTCTATAACAAATATTGTATGCCTTCCTTACACCTATAATGTTGCTATAGTATGATGAATATGTTGTAACAAGCGGTGTAATGAGGGTTGAGGTGGCGGGAACAGCTGGCGGCGTGACTTCACTGCGAACATTAAAGTTCTTACTTTTCTTGTAACTTCTAGAAATAGCCACGAAACATAGTGTTTTAGTGCTTTAAAAAATTTGTATGTGTTGTTGACTGAAATAAAATCCTACAGGTCTCAATTAGTACAATACTTTATTATCAACTGCCTATGTAAGCTTCGTTGGGGAGGTGTACAAGACTCCCTAGGTCGGCAGAGGTTCCAGTTATAACATGGCGGCGCGCGGGACGAGTGTGATATCCGATTCTTTGTTTGGGTTACATTGTGTCTATCACAACGAATAGGAACGATTAGTAAATCGGTCAGTGATTAGACTGGTTATTGTAGTGTTTGAACAGGGAAATATATTGTTTGCTGCTACAGCTGCCTTCTAGTTTTCAAGGAGTACGTGAAGATCAAAAATAATGTTGTAGTGCTGCCTGGCAACTTCACCATCTCAGTGCCTCCCAGTGAATGTACTCCAGCCATAATGGTGAGTGTGAAACTATCAATTCCTGTTACGTTGTATTTGTGCTAAATACGACGTGTAACATATGATTACAGTTACTATGTATATCCAAAGCGATTTTAGTCTATGTTTGTAAAGGAAACATCTGTACCAACCCTGCCTAGGCAGCCTAGCCCATGTTGGGTGACGAGGGATAATAGTGACGTCATCGCCACCTGCCATGCTACAGGACGCGTTATATCAACTTTTGAAGATAGTCTTCTTCCATTTAATCATTGGATCCGCGCCCAGATCCCAGTGGGTGTGTGATGTGTTGCGCCGTGTGTCCCCTAACTTGGGGGCACTGCGGCCACACACACACACACTCCAGAAACTGCTTTGGTGTTGGTGTAGACTGACCAGTGTCCGCCACCACCACACATTTACGTCAACTGCGACGGGCTCTTTTTGTTAGCCCGTGTGGGGGCACGATAGAAAACTACTACTACTACTCCATTTAATGGAATTGTTTCACGGTAATTGTATTAAAATATCATCTAATTCTCAAAATTCTGAAGCAATCCATGTTGACTGTATTACTTAACAGACTCAAAGCCACACAGCTGTCTTATCAGAATGATATTGACATAATCAGGACTAAATTAAAGCGGGTTGAAGGCATGAAGATTACTACGTCCTTCGGCCATAATTAGGTCAATCATCACATAAATGTTATAACAACAAATACTGCCACATTAGAAAAAAAAGTAGAGGTGAATTTTTTACTTCACAGTAATGCACCTGAATCTAAATAGCACACTTTTCGTATAGATTTTAATGCATTTTCAATGATTTTAACATTCATTTTCGTCGCAAATCCATATGTTCTAGAATATCCTCATCACTCCCAACAAGCCTGGATATCTGTGGAATGCAATGTTCTTGGGTGGGGAAGACAAAATAAAGTGTTTTACGTTAAAAACAATTTCCCAGAATGGGAAACTTTTACATCTTCATCATAATGTACCTGGATCTAAGTAACACACTTTTCGTATAGATTTTGATCCATTTCAAATGATTATAACATTAATTTCAGTTGCAAATGCGGTATTTCTGCATAACTACTGCTCAGACGATTTTGATATAAATATGAAGTCATACATACTATATATAGTGTACTCAACACATCTGTGAAGGTTTCAGGCAGTGCTCGCCATTATTTACCCGGCAAAGTGTCTTTGAAGTTAGGTGCATCGAAAAATGTTCTAAGTTCACACCTTTTCTGCATAACAGCTGGTCGGACGATATCGATATAAATATAAAGTCCTACATACTATACATAGTGCAGTCAACACATCTGTGAAGGTTTCAGGGGGTGCTTGCCATTACTTATCTTGCAAAGAGTCTTTGAAGTTAGGTGCTTTGAAAAATCGAAAGAAAGAAAGAAGTCCACACCTCGAAAAACGTTCTAAGTCCACACGACTTCCACAACACAGTGACCACATGCTTTTTAGACTTCGACTGTTTTTTTTGGTTATACGTCACTATGACGTAGTCCTTTCAGAATTCCTAGTCAATGTGACTTTTTTATGTGGCATTCTTGAACAGAGGCGTAGGTAACAGGTGATATAATCAATTCGTTCTAAGCCGCCATTATGGAAACTTGCACTGATACGAGATTTTGGATTTTGCTGCAAAGTTTAAGGGAACAGCAAGTGAGCTGTTTGACCTGTGTGTTCGTCACTTACTTGCATTGGACTAAGAGTGTGGCAAGCCAGCGACACTTAATTTCAACCAAAAGCTTTAGTTAAGGTAGAATTGCTAGAAGAGTGGTGTGTGTGGTATACCTCATCCCCTCTATGAGGCTATTACGTGATTTGATTATGATTATTACGTGATAAGTTGGGGGTTCTGGGGGCTTGCCTCC
>JAPQNM010000005.1:2608344-2618344 GCA_029783475.1 Metacarcinus magister
TTGTTTCTATACCTTGCTTTTTTTTTGTTGTGCATCTTTTTTTTTTTTGTTGTTTTTTCTTTCTTTACGGAGTCGGTGTAATTTTTTTCCTTATTGTTCCTTATTCTTATTTTTGTTCTTACTATTATTACTGTTTTTTTCTTTTGTTCATGTATTATTTAGTTTTCATTCTTTCAGCATTAACTTGTCTTCACTATCTTCCTACTTCCTTTCTTTGTTGCTTTAAGCTGTCTACTCTTTCCTTACAGCCTCTTCATATCCCCTTGATCTTTATTCGTTATTATCATCCTCTTAATCCTCCTCCTCCTCCTCTACCTCCTCTTCCTCTTTCTCTTCTTCCTGTTCCTGTTCCTCTTCTTCTTCCTTCTCATCTTCCTCTTTTATTTTTTCCTCTCCTCTCTTCTTCTCTTTCCTTACTCATTTAATCTCTCTTTTTCAATCCGTTCTTTCTTACCTTCCCTAATTTCCACCCTTTACAGATTTTTCCTTAATCTCACACTCTCTTGCCGGTATTGTTTTGCCTCATTCCTACCCATTTTTCTTTACCATCCTTCCCCAATTTCAGGATTATTATTATTACATGATTGATTGATTAATTATTATCAATCTACCTATAATACACCAACGCATCGAGAACATCACATAACATACAAGATATTATATAACTTATACGTTCGGATGAGTCTTTAATCTGCTTTTCATATTCTATAATCATAATTCAGGGAAGTCCAACTGTACAGGAGGAAATCTTGAGCAGCAAGTAGGGCAGGAGTGATAGTGAGGTAGGGCTCCGTAATGCAGAAATGCTGTTTGGCAGGATGGTTTTAGCAAGTTGAGTATGTGTTAATGTGGTGAGGGAGTGCTGATGGTGGGAAGGATGTGTTGGTGGAGGATGAAGGTTGGTAATGAGGTAGGATAAGGGAGTGTGGTGTCGCGGTAGCAAGGTGTAGTAGGATGGCAGACAGAGTGGAGCAGAATCAGTGTCTCTTAATGTAGATAAGAATAGGTTTAATAATAGTTTTTGAAGTGTTTATCTGTCCCTAAAACATCATCACCACGCCCAGCCCTTACGGGTCAAGAAGTTTTAGAGTTTCTTTTAAACATTGTCTCTTTCGCTCGAGAAGGCAGGCGGGGCAGGACAGGGTATGTGGAAGATAGGGCGGGGCAGGGGAAGCAATCAGAAATATGAATAAAGGCAAGGGTCAAGGGAAATGAGATAAACTTCGAATGAAGACCAATTACACGTTGTTTGTATTATGAAGGATAATCAAATGCACCTTTCAGGGATATTCCTATAAATATTCAAATGAATATTATTTTGTTGAGTTTGTTATCTATTGTGTTTACCTTTTTGTTTATACTTTTGTTCATTATTTGTATTCCTATGATTATGATTGTTATTGTAGCGTGGTGATGTGGTTGTCGCGTTCGCCTCACAACTAAGAAGTCCTGCGCTAGAATCCTGGCCAGGTGAGAACAATTTGGACTTGTCTCCTCTCACGCTACAGCCCCTGTTCTCCTAACAAACAACAGGTACGGGACGTGAATCGACATGTAACCTCAATTCCGCTATGACCAGAGTAATAGTAACCACGCGAATCTCATCCCGCCGAGTGACAGACCGACCAAGCAGGGTGTGTGTGTGTGTGTGTGGGTGTGTGGGTGGGTGGGTGGGTGGGTGGGTGGGTGGGTGGGTGTGGGTGTGGGTGTGTTTCTGTCTGTGTCTGTGTTTCTGTGTGTTTTCACCGTGGTCAGGAAGATCACGTGGCGAGTGGGTGGACGTGTTTTGGTATGGGTAGTTTCGTTAAGACGGCTGGAGATGCAATGTCTTGGGGATGCAATGTATTGGGGATGAAATATCTTAGAGATGAAAAGTTTCGAGTCCCAAATGATCCCAAGACGAAAAGGTCTGAGGTTCAGATAGTTTGTGGTTGAAATGATTTGATGATTAGATAACCTTAGTGCGAGTTGCTCCAACATGAAATGACATGCACTCAGATACCACTCCTCCTACTCTTCCTCTTCCTCCTCTTCCTCCTCCTCCTCCTCCTTTTCCTCTGTGGCATTGAGGAGGTGATTAGCGATTGGTCATTAGGCTCCAGGAATAAGGGGAGAAGCGGTGTTTTTGAGGGAGGCCGAAAAGAGGGAAGTTTGCTTGTTTGCTTCGGGGGGATTGATACCACCGCGGGCTATGTGTGGCAGGTGTACTGCACGTGTCTTTGAAAGTATATAGTACGTACATTCATTTCAGTACATACAGTTCACCTGCCACCCGATAAAATACTCCAGGAGAGGTACTTACGGGGACTTAGGCGGTGCTGCAGACTGAGTGATTCCTCGTATCCTCTCTTCCCGGTTCCCTTAGTGTTTCACTTATACAAGAGAGCAGCTGCAGCCTGCCCTCTAAAGAGAATTTCTACTACTACTTACATAACACTACATGCACCTTACACTTTTACACTCTTTAACTATTGTTTATTATGGCCTCGGAGTCCCGATCTGGGGAGAGTACCATAAATGTCCCCGGGTCGGATTGGGTGTCTTGATACTTCCTCTAATACTTTTTCTATTTATTTCTGCAACATTCATGGCCTTATATCTAATTTATATCTGTCATAATTCTCTCTCTCTCTCTCTCTCTCTCTCTCTCTCTCTCTCTCTCTCTCTCTCTCTCTCTCTCTCTCTCTCTCTCTCTCTCTCTCTCTCTTCTCTCTCTCTCTCTCTTGCTCTTTCTCTCGCTCTCTCTCTCGCTCTCTCTCTCGCTCTTTCTCTTTCTCTTTATCTCTCTCTCTCACTCTCTCTCTCTCTCTCTCTCTCTCTCTCTCTCTCTCTCTCTCTCTCTCTCTCTCTCTCTCTCTCTCTCTCTCTCTCTCGCTCTTTCTCTCACTCTCTCTCTCTCTCACTCTCTTTCTCTCGCACTCTCTCTCGCTCTTTCTCTCGCTCTTTCTCTCTCGTTCTCTCTCTCTTTTATTTTTTTTTCTCTCTCTCTCTCTCTCTCTCTCTCTCTCTCTCTCTCTCTCTCTCTTTCTTTCTCTCTCTCTCTCTTTCTCTCTCTCTCATCAAGCCTACAGGCGCCACGGGTAGAAAAAAAATAGAACTAAATCTATTTGTGCTGTATATCTCTCACCTAATTCCTCTGACTATGTAAAATTCTTTGACTATTTGACTTCCAAAGTGGAGTACATCCTATTTCACTTTCCGTATGCTAAAATCACCATCCTAGGGGAATTCAATGTTCACCACCAGCTTTGGCTTTAATCCTCTTTCACTGACCAACCTGGTGAACAAACCTTCAGCTTTGCTATCCTCTATGACCTAGAGCAACTGATGCAGTTCCCTACCCGTATCCCTGATCGCCTTGGAGACACGCCCAACATTCTTGATCTTTTCCTTACTTCCAACCCTTCAGCTTACTCTGTCAAACTTTCCTATCTGTTGGGCTCCTCCTATCACTATGTTATTTCAGTTTCCTGTTCTATCGCTCCAGTGCGGCCTCAGGACCCGCCTAAGTGGAAATGCTTCTAGCATTTCAACTCTGCTAAGTGGGAGGACCTAAGGCAGTGCTATTCTGATTTTCCTTGGGATGATTATTGCTTCCATGTCAGAGATCCTTCTCTGTGTGCCGAGCGCATAACAGAGGTGATTATCTCTGGTATGGAGTTATACATTCCTCACACTTTCTCTAATACTAAAGCTAAAAAGCCCTGGTTTAACTCTGCTTGTTCTCGTGCTGTCAATGATAGAGAGGCGGCTCACAAACGGTACCGTAGCCATCCATCTGCTGAAACTCATACTCTTTATATTTCTGCCCGTAATCATGCCAAATTTATTCTCCAGTTTAATAAATACTCTTTCATCAATAGAAAATATCAAAATCTTTCCAATTTAACTCTTCTCGTGATTTCTGGCATCTAGTCAATAACATCTCCAACAATTTAACTTCTTCATCTTTGCCTCCTTTACTACAACCAGATGGCTCCACAGCTGTCTCTTCTTTCTCTAAGGCTGAACTGCTCGCTCAAACCTTTGCTACCAACTTCCTAACATTCTTGATCTTTTCCTAACTTCCAACCCTCCAGCTTTCTCTGTTAAACTTTCCTCTCCGTTGGGCTCCTCCGATCACAATCTTATTTCCGTTACCTGTTCCATCACTCCAATGCAGCCTCAGGACCCGCCTAAGCGGAGGTGCTTCTGGCATTTCAACTCTGCTAAGTGGGAGGACCTAAGGCAGTACTATTCTGATTTTCCTTGGGATGATTATTGCTTCCATGTCAGAGATCCATCTCTTTGTGCCGAGCGCATAACAGAGGTGATTATCTCTGGCATGGAGTTATACATTCCTCACACTTTCTCTAATACTTAAGCTAAAAAGCCCTGCTTGTTCTTGTGCTGTCAAAGGTAGAGAGGCGCCTCACAAACGGTACCGTAATCATCCATCTGCTGAAACTCATACTCTTTATATTTCTTCCCGTAATCATGCCAAATCTATTCTTCAACTTACTAAAAACTCTTTCATCAATAGAAAATGTCAAAATCCTTTAAATTCTAACTCTCCTCGTGATTTCTGGCATCGAGCCAATAATATCTCCAACAATTTTACTTCTTCATCTTTCCCTCCTTTATTTCAGCGAGATGGCTCTACAGCTGTCTCTTCTTTCTCTAAAGCTGAACTCTTCGCTCAAACCTTTGCTACCAACTCTTCTTTGGATGATACTGGGTATATTCCTCCTACTCCTCCACCCTCTGGTTACTTCATCCCTAAATAAGAATTCTTCATTATGACGTTATCTATGGCCTGTCTGGCCTTGAGTCCCTCCTATTGTTCTCAAAAACTGTGCTTCCGAACTCGCTCCCTGCCTAGTCAATCTCTTTCGTCTGTGTCTCTCTACTTCTACCTATCCTTCTTGCTGGAAATTTGCTCACATTCAACCTATCCCTAAAAAGAGTGACCGCTCCAATCCTTCAAACTTTCGCCCTATAACTTTGATTTCCTGCCTTTCTAAAGCCTTTGAATCTGTCCTTAACAAGAAGATAATGAGGCATCTATCAGCTCACAACCTTCTCACTGATTGTCAGTATGGTTTTCGTAAGGGCCGGTCTACTGGTGATCTTCTTGCTTTCCTAACTGAATCTTGGTCATCCTGTTTTAGGGACTTCGGGGAAACCTTTGCTGTCGGCCTTGACATATCGAAAGCCTTCGATAGAGTCTGGCATAAATTTTAAATTTCAAAACTACCCTCCTTTGGATTCTATCATTCTCTCTGTACCTTCATCTCCAGTTTCCTTTCCGACCGTTCTATTGCTGCTGTAGTGGACGGTCACTCATCTTCCTCTAAAACTATCAACAGTGGTGTTTTTCATGGTTGTGTCCTATCACCCACTCTCTTTTTATTATTCATCAATGATCTCCTAAATCTGACGCAATGCCCTATCCACTTCTATGCTTGCATTTTTCAGCGTCATACAACAGACGCCCATCCCAACAAAAATTGAGTGATTTAAGGCGAAATACTATAGGAGGCCTGACTTCTTATCTTTCACTAGTTTCTGATTGGGGAAGAGCAAACCTGGTTCTGTTCAATGCCTCAAAAACTCAATTTCTACAACTATCTACTCGACATAGCCTTCCAGATAACTATCCCCTCTTCTTCAATGACACTCAACTTCCCTTCTCCACATTAAACACACTCAAAAGAACATAAGAACATAAGAAATGAAGAGACTGCAAGAGGCCAGTTAATGACCTACACGAGGCAGCTCCTTGCCCCCCACCCTTGGAATAATCCAATATTTAGCCATCCCACCTGTCATCTCTATCCATACTCTGATCCAACCGTCTTTTAAAGCTATCTATTGACTCAGCACTTACTACGTGTCTACCCAGCCTATTCCAATCGTTCACCACTCTGTTAGTGAACCAATATCTACCTATGTCTGTCCTGAATCTAAGTTTTTCTAGCTTGTACCCATTTCCACGTGTCCTATCCTGACTACTAAATTCTAAAACCTGATCAATGTTTCCCTTATTAATTCCTTTTACCCATTTGAAAACCTCAATCAAATCCCCTCTTGCCCTCCTTCTCTCTAGGGAGTGGAGATTAAGACATTTTAACCTATCTTTGTAGGGTAAATTTCTCAGCCCGTGAATCATCTTGGTCATTCTTCTCTGGACTGCCTCCAAGTAACCTATATCTTTCCTATAATAAGGGAACCAAATCTGAGCTGCATAATCTAAGTGGGGTCTTACTAGCGCTAAATACAATCTCAGAATGACATCAGAACTCCTATTTGTCACACACCTACTAATAAATCCCATTATCTTTTTGGCTCTATTTCTAGCTATAATACACTGTTCCCTAGGGCGCAAGTCACTGCTTATTTGAACTCCTAAGTCCCTCACACTATATGACTTTCCTAAGGTATTGTCATTTAATGTGTAGTCTACAGGCCTATTACCTTTACCGACACTCATAATGCTACACTTGTTAACATTAAACTGCATCTGCCATTTCTCTGACCACTCGTACGGTCTATTTAACTCATCCTGCAGCATCCTAGCATCATCTAAATTCTTTACCGGTCTTCCTATCTTTGTGTCATCGGCAAATTTACAGATATCACTGTTTATTCCTGTCTCTAAGTCATTTATATAGATGTCTATCCTTTACTAAAAATTTTAACTGGCAATTTGATATCTCTACTTTTGCTAAATCAGTCTTCCAAGAAGTTAGGTGTCCTATGGCGTCTGCGTCCATTTTTCTCTCCCGCCCAGCAGTTTGCTCCGTACAGTATGATGCAGTATGGTTCTCATGTCCAAGGGGGGAGGGGTCAACTCACACAGCTTTATTAAACAAGGTAGAGTCTAAAGCTTTTCGTCTCATCAACTCTCCTCCTCCAACAGTTAGAGGAGGAAAGTCAGTTAGAGTTTAACTGACTTTCTTGATTCTTTAAGTCACCGACGCAATGTTGCATCTTTATATCTTTTCTACAGCTATTTTCATATTGACTGCTCCTCTGCATTTGCTAAGTGCATGCCTACACCCCTCCTGTGTCCCTGATGCGCAAGGCTTTTTTTATATACATTAAAAGGGTACTGGCCAAGGGCAAACAATAATACGTAAAAAAGAATCCCGTTTGTCGCCAGACACTAGGAGAAATAGAGGTAGGAGGTGGAGGTCCAATATAGTATTAGAGGTGTTTTGACTCGCCTCTTTTGAAAGAGTTCTAGTCATAGGCAGGTGGAAAAACAGACAAAGGAATAGAGTTCCAGAGTTTACCAGTGTGATGATACTGGTTAACTTTTGTATTATAAAGATGGACAGATTAGGGATGAGAAGAAGTAGAAAGCCTTGTGCAGCGAGGCCGCCGGAGGTGTCTCACATTTATTTTTTTTGCCTTTCTTTTCTTATTTGCCTCTTTGCTTTCTTTTTTCTTCCTTAATTAATCAAATGTTTTTCCTCCTCTTCCTCTGTTTCCATTTCTTCTCCTCCTCCTCCTCCTCCTCCTCGATAATCTTGCAAACCGAAACACAGATAACATAGATGTTATATTTTACAACTAGAAGCACTTTTAAAGAAAATTATTATAGACCACCAGCACACAATATTACTACCGATAGAAAATTATTTGGTCAGTTGATTGAAGTAAGAAATACATTTGAAAGCGTTACTTTGTGAGACTTTAACCTTCCTGTCACTTCATGAGGATATACTCTAAAGTCACATATGGGTCACGCCTTATATAATACTTTGTTAGAGAACGGTTTTAGTCAAGAAGTTAACAAACCCATGAGAAGTAACAATATACTAGACCTTTTATTTACAACAAACGATAGTCTAGTAAATAACGTAAATACTGGGCAAGAATTCGGAAATTGTAATCATAAAATTATCTTTTTTAATGTAAGCCTCGAGGTTTAAAAAAAAAAAAAAAAAAAAAAAAAAAATGTGAACGAAGAGCTTATCTTCATATATCGCAAAGATAACTTCGAAAAATTAAGTAAAATGTTGGCAGATACTGATTGGAGCGTAGTAGAAGACGGAACTGAAATGAATGAATCATAGGCAAAATATTATATCATCATAAATGTTAGATTATGCGTTCCAGTTTGTAAGAGACGTTCACGTAAAAACAACAAACACAAGTAGAGGAATAGCTAAATGAGAATAAAAAACGCGTGCACAGTAAGTATTATTATCACGAAGCGAAAATGATAAGACAGAATACGGAAGACTTAGACGCGAAACAAAACAGATGAATAGACAAAGTAAAAAAATATCTCGAAATATATCTTGCAGAAGAAATCAAATCCAACCCCAAAGAATTTTACAGCTACGTACGTAATATAAAAGTTATCACATCAAAAATTGTCCCACTTTACCTAGAAAATGGTTAAGTAACAAATGATGAACTATAAATGGCCGAACTATTAGCTAACTTTGTATCCATGCTTTACCATTGAAGATTCAGTAACTAAAGCACTTGATAAGATTAAAGTAAACAAAACTCCTGGTCCTGCTTATCTTGCAAAGTGTGTTTTAAAAGTATCAACTCAGCAAACCACTTACGATGCTATTCAATGAATCCTTAAATTCTGGAAGAGTCCCAGACATTTGGAAATTAGCAAATGCTACGCCCACACCAAAAAAGGGAGACAAAGCCCTACCAAATAACTAGAGATCAATGTGACTTACATTCTTAGTTGGTAAACTAATGGAAACTATGAAACGTGATGAATAAGTGAGATTCTTAGAAAAAAATATTCACATGAAAAATAATCAACATGGCTTTCGAAACAAATGCTCATGTTTGACAAATCTGCTTGACTTCTATATCTATGTATTCAACAGTAATAACAAAAGCAATAAACATAATTTATCTCGATTTTCAAAAAGCGTTTGACAAAGTTCTCATAAAATGACTAATAAAGAAATTAGAGTCACACGGCAAAGCTGGGTGAATTCTTAAGTGGCTTGAAAATGCGTTGTCATAAACGGTAAATCATCTAACTGGCAAGACGTTATAAGCGATGTGCCACACGGTTCAGTATTTGGACCCATTCTTTTTGTAATTATGTCAATGATATAGATGAAGGCCTTACCTGTAAGATATCAAAATGATACGAAACTCTCGAATGAAATAACTACAACCGCCGAAAAAATACAATTGCAATCTATCCTCGACATTTTAGTCAGTTGGTCAGAAAAGTGGCAAATGAAATTTAGTATCGATAAACGTAAAGTCTTGCATATCGGAAATAATAATCATTACACAAAATATACAATGAATGGCTCCAAAATTTCCAAGGTTAGCCATGAAAAAGACTTAGAGGTGACTATTACTAATGACCTTAAACCTAATGAACATATTTCAGATGTTGTTAAGATAGCTAACAAACTAGTCGGTTTCATTGGAAGGACTTTTGACTACATATCTGAAAAAAGTTATCCCTACACGATTTAATGTACTTGTACGCCCTAATCTAGAATATTGCATTAAATTCTTGCCACCATAGAATAAAAAGATATTGATAAGCTGGAGAGAATAGATCCCTAGATTGCGAAACAAGACTAACGAAGAATGACTTAACGAGCTGAACTTATTCAGTTCATCTAAATGTAGGCTGCGAGGGGACCTAATTGAGGCATTTAAGATTTTCTGCGGCTTTGACAATATTTGCATAAACGACTATATAACTACCACTCGTACGTAACAATGGCTTCAAGATCGTTGGAAAGTGTTTTAGATTGAAAGAAGTGAAGCATTTTATTTAATAGAATCGTGAATATTTGTAATTTTCTACCAGCACACACACACACACACACACACACACACACACACACACACACACACACACACACACACACACACACACACACACACACACACACATATATATATATATATATATATATATATATATATATATGTATATATATATATATATATATATATATATATATATATATATATATATATATATATGTATATATATATATAT
>JAPQNM010000005.1:2623344-2638344 GCA_029783475.1 Metacarcinus magister
ACTTGATTATAAGAATATTCACTCTTAAAATGAAATTACGTTTCCTGTACAATGATTTTATAAATCTAGCTTGGATAAATGCCGCGTGGTGTCTCAGTAAAAGTACTCCTGCCCTGTTAGCTACAATGTGATTACTAACCATCCTAGGTAACCTGTAAATTTTTTTCAATGCGTTTGCATATGCAGACTCGTAAGTTAAAAAAAAATTGACTTTTAAAAATTTCTTTCATATCCCGTAATGGTTTCCACCCTGTCTGACTCCTTTATTTACTGTACAATATGCACCCTTAAATCCATTCCATACAACTCTTGCCGTGGTGTTTCTTAAGCACTGTAAAATGATTAGCACAAGATCAGGAGGAAGTCCCCTCTCCATTAAAATACTTCCCAATTTAAAATGATTCACCATCTCAAAAGCTATAGAGAGAACCATGAAGGCAACATAAGCTTTACTGTCTCTTTTAATATAAGGTCTAATGGTCTCTCTCAAAAGAAAACAAGTATCCACAGTTGATAAACCTTGAATAAAACCAAATTGTCTCCTTTTAAAACTAACTTTTTCCTCTAAAACATCCAACATATGTAATTCTAAAATCTTTAAAATACATGAAGAAACCATCACCGGCTTATAGTTGAAGGAGTCTGCTGTGTTTCCTTTAACATCTTTAATAATGGGAGTGATATCACCCTTTAATAATTCACTTGGTATATAACGATGGCTATAGCAGCTGTTGATAAAACGGACCATGTTAAATAAAAATTATTCTGATCCATGTTTTAAAAACCTGGAGTGTATTCCATCGTGACCAACCCCTTCATTCAACCTCCTTGTTAACATCTTCAATCTTTCCGTAGACAACTTTAGTTTAATCTTCCTCCTCAATCTCCATTCCTCCTTCAATCTCAATAAAATGTCACCTTCCTCTCTATTATAGTCTTCATCCTGGATGCCAAACAGTTTCTCACTAAATATCTTTGCAATGTCATCATCTTCAGTCTTCCCATCAATGGTGTTAGCAGTCTTTACTTTATTATTTTGTTTCTTCACCTCCTTCCAAAATTATAACTTATTTTTGTTTTTAAACTTTTATTATACAGCATTGGATCTCTCACTCTCCACATTCTGTCTACAAGTTGATAAAGCTTGCTTAAACCTCTTTCTATTTTTTGTCATCCTTCCGAATCTCTTATTTTACTTTTATTAAGCCAAGTAAGATAGTCTTGTCTAGACTGCGCATAGAGTTGTTTTACAGCTCTATTCCACCCTGGAATTACTTTAAACTTGTTCTTCTTTTGTTTAAGTGTTTTAAAACAAGCTGCAAGAGATTTTAGTGAGCTTATCAGGATATCATAAAACTTATCAATACTTCTTCTATGGTCAATTGATTGACATTCAATAGCCTGGCAGTTAAAGGCATCCTTATTAAGATATCTTTGTATCTCCTTATTTACTTTATTTTCTATAGCTAGAATATCCTCAATACTAAATATCTTTCAATCAATATAATAATCCTCCTTTTCCTTACGATCACACACAACCATCTACACCTTGACTGGGATCAACAGAAGTAACACGTATTGTAGCTAGCACCGGTAAATGATTAGACCAATCATGGAATACAATATGTCAATCTCCTGAATTAAAATATTCTGTGAATTTCTCCCCATTACTAGCCATTTAGTATTGGAATCGTTAAATGGTACACAAGTAAAAGACTGGGAATCTAACATATTAACATCAAAGCATATAAGATAATTATATTCCATAAAATCAGTTAAATGATTCCACGCTCTACCAATGAAAGGGTCAGCATTATAATCCCCCATTATGTACACACTCTCAAATTTCCTACTACTTAAAATATCTTCCAGCTTACCCAGTGTCTCCAGGTACATCGCTAAAGTTCTGCCCTCCCAAATATCACTCTTAATATACACATTTAGCAAAAGTATAACATTACATCCAATTAACAACTCAATTGCAATCACATTTAGCTCTAATAACAATACCCCTTTACCTTATAATGAATATCTCTTCTCCACATACATTCCAAACCTCTCTCACACCTTCCTCTGTATGATTTAAGAGACTTCTCGGAGTAAACAGCAGCAGATCCCACACTCTCATAATTATCATCAATATAAGCAATATCTCCTAACTTATCCTCGGTTATAAAAGTTTCCTGCAAAAAAATAGTCAAACTACTTATCAACAATTGATATAATTACCTCTATATTCTTCCTCAAAGAACAACAGTTGTACGTACCTATCCATAGCAAGGGTTGTACGTACCTACTCTAATATCCATCATGGCAAGGACTAAAAAATTATACGAACTAAGTAAAATTAACACAATCAGACAGTAAACTAACACAATAAAAAATAAATAAAATCGATTCAAGAGCTTAATCACTAGTAAAAAAATTAGTCTTACCATGAAATCTGTCTACTATAACCTGCTCTGGCCACATTTCTCCGTTGAGTAATTTATCTCTATCTCCAGCATTAACTGTGATCTTAAAAGCATTAAACTCATTAGATTTTATCTCAAGTTGTTTAACATATATAACCTCAATACTGAAAACATCTCTTATGTGTTCCTTAATGCCATCACAAGTGACTTCAATATCCACCCTACCTAAAAAAAAACATCCAGTGTTCTCCTGGCCCCAATAAATGAGCCATTTTTCAGTAATTCCCTTAAACTGGTGATGCTTATATTGTTTTTTCTGTTGTTCACTTCAGTCCAGTCATAATATTTATTCCCGTCCTGTTGAACTGATATATCACTTACTGATAGATGTGAGCTAGCAGACTGAAGACGTTGCTTGCTAAGTGCTAAGTTGTCTGCTCGACTCACCCCTGCTCACTGCTCCAGTGTTCGAGTCGGTAACCAGAGTATCGGGGCTGCTGGCTGCGCCTCCACCACTGTTACCAACACGTTCTGCACCACGCCCTCCTTCACGATGCCTTCTTGTTCCACTACTATTTTTTCTTTCCTTCATACGGTCTGCTTCTCTTGAACCTGCACTGGCAATATCTGTAACCCCTCCAGTTGATCTTGATTCAGCCATCACCTTATCACCCATCGTCCGCTGGCTTGTGGTGTTCTCCTTGACGTCTCGTCTCAGCTCCATCCCTTCCATTACCATCTCAGCCCGTACAGCTTCAGCATAACTTCCGCCTTCACCTTTATTTCTTCCTGTGCTGATTCTTCTCTGAGATGGTGATATCTCGTTCTGCGTAGTGATTCAAATTCATCTAATGCTTGAGCTTCATTCATTGTAATATCTTTCATCATTAACCAGCGAAAGATTGAATACTAACCCATCATTAATTTACTCATTGACTCCTTCATAATTAGCCTGAAGGTAAGCCTAGCAGGTAAAGACAAGCATCCACCTGCGATAAGAGTGATTAAGGCAAGGTGATTACAGGTGCACAAGACCCATACTGGCTAAACTTTAAGCCAAATAATAGGTGAGTCTTAGTAGGTAATCCTCCTCCTCCTCCTCCTCCTCCTCCTCCTCCTCCTCCTCCTCCTCCTCCTCCTCCTCCTCCTCCTCCTCCTCCTCCTCCTCCAAAGAGAGCGAGAGAGAAACATTTGAAAAAACCAATGACATTAACCTTGAGATGCTTACACTAGCTCCTAAATAGTTTTTTCTTTCACTTTTCTTTCTCTCTCACAGCTTATCCACTTTTTCCTTCGTCATCCCAGCCATTAAATCACTCCCCTCACTCTCTACTTTCATCTATAACCCCCTTTATCATCACATTTTCTCCTATATTAAAATTTTTCCTCACCTTTTACAGGTTATCATCTAGGTGTCCACTTGCATTCCACCTCCTCTGATCCCTTCATTATCCTTTCATTATTATTTCAACTTTGTTTTTATTTTCTCCCAAGGAGAGGAAGGCAGGGCAGCGGGACTCAGACCTGTTTCTCTTGGGATCACTTCTTTTTCAATCGGATCGTTAACGTTTGGAACTCCCTGCCGCCAATGTCGTCGACAGTAAAACAATTACTACGTTCAAAAATAGACTTGACAAATATTTAGAAGCCAATCCACAACTAAAATACTATCCGTTAACGTAGCAGTATGTTCAGTAGAGTATGTTCATCCTGATGTACCTAACTTACGAAATGTCGATTCAAAAGACGTCGCTAGTGGCCTGACATCGCTTGCCAGGAAGTAGTGGTAGCAGTAGTGGTAGTGACAGTAGTGATAGTCTGGTCTTGGTTGGCCTTCCTTTCCTGCCAGCCATGGCTGGGGAGAGAAGCCTTCACCCTTACTATCCTGTATTCTTCACTCTAGATTAGATAGTGTAGTCTCACAAACAGCCTCGTAAGGGCCAGCAGGCCTGTTGTTGTTTGTTCTTCCTCTGTGTTCTATGGATCCACCAACACGTGCTCGCCGAGGGAGAGGGAGGCGGTGATGAACACGGCCTCCCTGGTGGGCAAGGTGGTGGTTGACCTCACTAAACCCCCTTTCACACGAGGACACTGGTGTCCTCGTGTGAAAGGGGGGTAAGCCTTCTAAGGGAACACTGAGCAGAACGAAAAGAACGATGCCCTTTAAGTGGTATTGGAAGATGCCTTATAAGGAAAGAATGAATGTTGCCCTTAAAATGGTATTAACTTATACCTTTTAAGGGAAGAATGAATGTTGTCCTTAAACTGGTATTAACTTATATCTTTTAAGGGAAGAATGAATGTTGTCCTTAAACTGGTATTAACTTATATCTTTTAAGGGAAGAATGAATGTTGTCCTTAATGAGGCATAAGAACATACACTTAAAGAGGCAAAAACACTTTTCAATCCTGCAAAACAAAACAAAAAAGATTCATAGGAACAACGACACACACCAAAGGCCCTTAAGAGAGTAAGGGTCCTAACAACACACACAAACACAAACAACACAAACAATACACACAACACAAAACACACACACCAAGGGTCCTTAGGGGAGTAAGGGTCCTAACAACACACACCAACACAATCAACACAAACAACACACACATTACACAACACACACAACACAAACAACACACACCTTAGGGGAGTAAGAGTCCTAACAACACACACCAACACACACAACACAAACAACACACACAACACAAACAACACACACCATAGGTCATTAGGGGAGCAAGGATCCTAACAACACACACAACACACACAACACACACCAACACACACCAACACACACACAACACACAACACACACAACACACAACACACACAACACAAACAACACACACAACACACACAACACACACCAAGGGTCCTTAGGGGAGCAAGGATCCTAACAACACACACAACAAACACACCAGGGCCCTAGGGGAGAGCCTAACACACACAAACACACACAACACACACCAACACACACAACACACAACACACGCAACATACACAACACACACCAAGGGTCCTTAGGGGAGCAAGGATCCTAACAAAACACACAACACAAACAACACACACAACACACAGCAAGGATCCTTAGGGGATTAAGGGTCCTGACAACACAAACAACATACACAACACAAACAACACATACAATACACACCTAGGGCCCTTAAGGGAGTAAGAGTCCTAACAACACACACCAACACACACAACACACACCAACAAACACTAACACAGACAACACACACCTAGGGTCCTTATGGTAGTAAGGGTCCTAAAAACACACACAACACACATAACACACAACACAAACAACACACACAAAACATGCCAAGGGTCCTTAGGGGAGTAAGGGTCCTAACAACACACACAACACAAACAACATACACCTAGGGTTTTTAGGGGAGTAAGGGTCCTAATAACACACACAGCACAAACAACACACACAACACACACAACACAAACAACACAAACAACACACACCAAGTGTCCTTAGAGAAGCAAGGGTCCTAACAACACACACAACACACACAACACAAATAACACACACAACACAAACAACACACATCAATGGTCCTTAGGAGAGTAAGGGTACTAATAACACAAGTATCACACACACAACACAAACAACACAAACAACACACACAACACACACAACACAAACCACACACAACACACACAACACAAACCACACACAACACACACAACACAATCAACACAAACAACACAAACAACACACACCAAGTGTCTTTAGGGGAGTAAGGGTCCTGACAATACACACAACACGCAACACAAACAACACAAACAACAGACACAACACAAACAACACACACAACACAAACAACACACACCAAGGGTCCTTAGGGGAGTAAGGGTCCTAACAACACAAACAACCCACACTAAGTGTCCTTAGGGGAGTAAGGATCCTAACAACACACACGACACAAACAACACAAACAACACACACAACACAAACAACACACACCAACACACACCAAAAGCCCTTATTTAAAAATATAAATAATCTTTCCATCCACTCGTCATTCACTTTTCTTTTCCACTTTCTTATCTATAAAATAAAAAATTTTTACTGACATTTTTATTTAAATTTTTCTGTTTGGGTCTAAAATTTGCCTCTCTCTCTCTTTTAGGAATTTTCAAGTTTTTGGAAAGAAATAACAAATGAGAAAGTCAATAATAATAATTATTATTATTAATATTATTTTTTTATTATTTATTTATTTATTTATTTTTTTTGTGTGTGTGTGTGTCTGTGTGGGTGTGGGTGTGGGTGTGGGTGCGGGTGCGGGTGCGGGTGCGGGTGCGGGTGTGGGTGCGGGTGCGGGTGCGGGTCTGTGTCTGTGTCTGTGTCTGTGTCTGTGTCTGTGTGTCTGTGTGTCTGTGTGTCTGTGTGTGTGTGTGTGTGTGTGTGTGTGTGTGTGTGTGTGTGTGTGTGTGTGTGTGTGTGTGTCCTCTTAATATTCGAGTGTAATATATATTTTATTTTCCTTGTTTATTTTCTTATTATTTTTTTTGGAAAGTTTGGTGAATGACTTGAATGAACGAGATGAAGCGACACACAGATGACAGGAATATATTACTTGCATAGTTTTCCCAACACTCTAACTAACTATCTCCCTTCCACCCCTTCCTCCCTTCCACTATGACACTTTACTTTACCTTAGTTTACCTTACTTTACCTTACTTTACTTTACCTAACCTTATTTGCTTAGCAGTCTATTACATTAAAAGGGTACTGGCCAAGGGAAAACAAAAATATGTAAAAAAAAATTCCGCTTGTCGCCGGACCCTGTTAAAATGACAGTAGGAGAAATATAAATATAGGGGGAAGGCCAATTTAGTGTGAGAGGTATCTTGACACTCCTCTTTTGAAAGAGTTTAAGTCATAGGCAGGTGGAAAAACAGACAAAAGAAGAGAGTTCCAGAGTTTACCAGTGTAAGGGATGAAAGAGTGAAGATACTAGTTAACTCTTGCAGTAGGAAGATGGACAGAATAGGAGTAGAAAGTCTTGTGCAGTGAGGCCGCGGGATGGGGGGAGGCATGCATTTAGCAAGCTCAGAAGAGCAGTCAGCATGAAAATAGCGGTAGAAGATAGATAAAGATGCAACATTGCGTCGGTGACTTAAAGAATCAAGACAATCAGTTAGAGGAGGAGAGTTGATTAGACGAAAAGCTTTAGACTCCACCCTGTTTAATCATGCTGTATGAGTTGAGCTCCCCCCCAGACATGAGAGCCATACTCCATACATGGGTGGATAAGGCCCCTGTACAGAGCAAGCAGCTGAGAGAGAGAGAGAGAGAATAATGGACGCAGACGCCATAGGAAACCTAACTTCTTGGAAGCTGATTTAGCAAAAGTAGAGATATCAAATTGCCAGTTTAGATTTTTAGTAAAGGATAGACCGAGTGTGTTTAATGTGGAGGAGAAGGGAAGTTGAGTGTCATTGAAAAAGAGGGGATAGTTATCTGGAAGGTTATGTCGAGTAGATAGTTGTAGAGATTGATTTTTTGAGGCATTGAACAAAACCAGGTTTGCTCTGCCCCAATCAGAAACAGTAAAAGATCTAAAGTTAAGCGTCCTATAGCATCTCGCCTTGAGTCATTTAATTCTTGTTGGGTTGGGGGTCTGTTGTACGACGTTGAAAAATGCAAGATGGTGTCATCAGCATAGGAGTGGATAGGGCATTGAGTCAGATTTAGGAGATCATTGATGAATAATAGAAAGAGAGTGGGTGATAGGACAGAACCCTGAGGAACACCACTGTTGATAGTTTTAGGAGAAGAACAATGACCGTCCACTACAGCAGCAATAGACCGGTCAGAAAGGAAACTGGAGATGAAGGTACAGAGAGAAGGATATAATCCGTAGGAGGGTAGTTTAGAAATTAAAGATTTATGCCAGACTCTATCGAAGGCTTTCGATATGTCAAGGCCGACAGCAAAAGTTTCACCGAAGTCCCTAAAAGAGGATGACCAAGATTCAGTTAGGAAAGCAAGAAGATCGCCAGTAGATCGGCCTTTACGGAAACCATACTGGCAATCAGAGAGAAGGTTGTGAGCTGATAGATGCCTCATTATCTTTTTGTTAAGGACAGACTCAAAGGCTTTAGAAAGGCAGGAAATCAAAGTTATAGGGCGGTAGTTAGAAGGATTGGAGCGGTCACCTTTTTTAGGGACAGGTTAAATGTGAGCAAACTTCCAGCAAAAAGGATAGGTAGAGGTAGAGAGACACAGACGAAAGAGTTTGACCAGGCAGTGAGCGAGTTCAGAAGCACAGTTTTTGAGAACAACAGGAAGGATTCCATCCGGACCGTAAGCCTTCCGAGAATCAAAGCCAGAGAGGGCCTGGAAAACGTCATAATAAAGAATTAAAATTTTAGGGATGAAGTACTCAGAGGGTGGAGGAGTAGGAGGAATATGCCCAGTATCGTCCAACGTACAGTTGGTAGCAAAGGTTTGAGCGAAGAGTTCAGCTTTAGAGAAAGAAGAGACAGCTGTGGGGCCATCTCGTTGAAGTAAAGGAGAGAAAGATGCAGTAGTAAAATTGTTAGAGATATTATTGGCTAGATGCCAGAAATCACGAGAAGAGTTAGAGTTGGAAAGATTTTGACATTTTCTATTGATGAAAGAGTTTTTAGTAAGTTGGAGAATAGATTTGGCATGATTACGGGCAGAAATAAATAGAGCATGAGTTTCAGCAGATGGATGGCTATGGTACCGTTTGTGAGCCGCCTCTCTATCATTGACAGCACAAGAACAAGCAGAGTTAAACCAGGGCTTTTTAGCTTTAGTATTAGAGAAAGTATGAGGAATGTATAGCTCCTTTGACTAGCCGCTCTTTATGAATAAGGTTTTTTTTTTTTATGTTTTTGTTTTCACCTTCCTTACTCACTCCCTTTCATTTATCTCCACTGTTCATCTTCTTTTTTCTTAATTTTTTATTCCTCCTCCTCCTCCTCCTCCTCCTCCTCCTCCTCCTCCTCCTCCTCCTCCTCCTCCTCCTCCTCCTCCTCCTCCTCCTCCTCCTCCTCCTCCTCCTCCTCCTCCTCCATACATGACCACTAATTCTTCATCTTACTATCCACTATCTCCTCATCCATTCACTGCAACTCACTACAACCTCTCTATCTTCTTATCCCCCCTCCACTCCACCCTCAGTCTACCACCACCACCACCACCACCCCTACCACCACCACCACCACCACCACCACCCTAGTCATCATTCCTGCTTCGTGATCCTTTATTCATAGTACGTTTCTACACTTGCCACTTGCGATTCAGTTTTATTTAGTTATTATTCTTAATTTCTCTCAAGTCCATTTTCATGTCCCTTATTGTGTCAGTTGTATTGCATACTTCCGTTTTTATATCCACAATCATTAGTAATATTTTTTTTTATTTCTAAGGTGTCCTCTGCCAAGGTTCTCAACATGAGACCAAATATATCCAGACCTACAGAAGACATTCTCTTATAAGAATCCGTAACAAAGTGCAACATTTTATAATTTTTACATTTATCGTGCAGATCCAGCACGTCATTCAAGTCCTTCTTCCTCTCGGGGTCTCGTCTCCATTGGATATCAATCTTCAAGATATTGTACAAAGATTCTTTACCTTTCTTGATTTCCTCATGTGAATAAAAGTAACACGCTGTTTCAAATAGTGTGTCTCGTGAGTAGTCTTTTTTCGCCGAGTTGATAAAGCACAAAAGGCTATTGACTATATACATATTCCTCATTTGGCATCTCACACCGTTGTCATGGCAACACTACAGAAAATGGGAAGACGAACGCGTTTAACTCCATTAACAGAAAAACAATGCTTCATAATATTAAAATCAAGTGTCCTTCCCTGGTTACATACGCTGAAAACACTTATATTCAACCTTCTAATTTATATGTAAATAGTAGTGGTAGCAATAAGGTTAGGGTTTTAAGGTCAAGGGAAGGAACAACTCAAGGTGACCCAGTGGCCATGGCGATATACGCCCTTGGCATGTCAGTGCTTAAAGACGTGATTGCGTGTGAAAAAACTAATGTGAAGCAGGTGGCATATGCCGACGACCTGTCAGGGGCCGGCAAATTACGGGAACTAAGACACTGGTGGGGGTTAATACAGGACAATGGCCCTACCATAGGATACACACCCAACGCCGCTAAATCCGTCCTCATTGTCAAGCCAGATCATTATGACTGGGCCGTAAACATTTTCAGTGGCAGTGGAGTAGTGGTAACAAAGGACGGACAGCGGCATTTGGGTGCTGTTATCGGAACAGAGGAGTATAAGAAGGAGTACGTCGGAGAGAAAGTGTCTGAGTGGGTGCAAGAGGTCGATGTCCTGTCAGCCATGGCCAGGACTGAGCCTCACGCAGCCTACTCGGCCTACACGCATGGCCTGCAACATCGGTGGAACTTCGTCATGCGCACCATCCCAGGCATCAGCCCACTCCTCAGACCGCTGGAGGAATCTATAAAGAACACCTTCCTACCAGCGTTACTGAGATCTCCCGGCCTGGGGAATGACGAGAGTGCGTTGCTCGAACTCCCTCCAAGACTGGGCGGGATGGGAATCACCTCTCCTGAGAAGTTGGCTGTGGTGGAGAACCTCAACTCCATCAACCTTACCAGATCCCTCACGGATATGATCATTGCTCAGGACGCACATGGTGAAATTGACCAAAGTGCGATCGCTGAGCAAAAGAAGACCAGCCTTGAACACCTTTTGACCATCCTGCCTCCAGATACCGTGAGAAAAATCCACATCGCACAGGAGACGGGAGCGTCCAACTGGCTAGCATCACTACCAATCAGAGCAAAGGGCTTCAACCTCAACAAACAAGAATTTGTCGATGCCGTCGCTCTGAGGTATACCTGGCCAGTGGAAGGACTCCCTAACACCTGTGTGTGTGGTTCCCCCAACAACGTTGACCACACCATGACGTGCAAAAAGGGGGGATTCGTGTGTATCAGGCACGACGAGGTGAGGGACCTGACAGCCAGCATGCTCAGGGAGGTGTGCCATGACGTCTCCACCGAGCCAACTCTTCTGCCTCTAGATGGGGAACACCTGCGGTACAGGACAGCCAACACTGCCCCTGAGGCTCGCGTGGACATCGGTGCTCGGGGATTCTGGACCAGAGGGCAGCGGGCCTTTTTGGACATCCGGATTTTCGACCCGATGGCCGCCTCCCATCGCTAGCTCCACCTCGAGGCTGTCCACCAAAGGAACGAGCAGGAGAAGACAAGGGCCTACGGTGAGAGGATCCTGCAAGTCGACCATGGTACCTTCACGCCCCTGGTCTTCACCACATCGGGCGGCATGGGCCCCAAGGCTAGGAGCTTCTACTCAAGACTAGCTGACTTGATGTCATCAAAGAAGCACCAGCCAAGGAGCTCCGTCGCCGCCTGGATGAGGTGTCGCCTCTCCTTCTCCCTGCTCCGGTCTGCCCTCCTGTGTCTCAGGGGTACGAGACATTCCACTTCCTCCAACACGGACATAAGTGACCTCGATTGCGAGGCCACAGTGGTAGAGAGTAGGATAAGGGTAGATAGGTTAGAGATAGAGTAAGGACGTAAATTTTGGGGTAGATAGTTAGTATATATATATGTTAATTTTAATACATTCTTAGGGTTAGGAATATTATGGTTGGATGCCACAGTCATTAGCGACCAGAGTTGGGGCTGATGACCTCCAATTCGTGGAGCCCTTTGAAATAAATGCAGGGTGGAGGTATCTTTTAATATGTAGTTGTAGTAGTAGTAGTAGTAGTAGTAGTAGTAGTAGTAGTAGTAGTAGTAGTAGTAGTAATAATAATAGTAATAGTAATAGTAATAGTTGTAGCGGTAGTAGTCGCAGTAATAGTAGTAGTAGTAGTAGTAGTAGTAGTAGTAATAGTAATAGTAATAGTAATAGCAATAGCAATAGCAATAGCAGTAGCAGTAGCAGTAGCAGTAGCAGTAGCAGTAGCAATAGCAATAGCAATAGCAATAGCAATAGTAGTAGTAATAGTAATAGTAATAGTAATAGTAGTAGTAGTAGTAGTAGTAGTAGTAGTAGTAGTAGTAGTAGTAGTAGTAGTAGTAGTAGTAGTAAAAGTAGTGTAAATAGTAGAAGTAGTAATAATAGTCGTAATATAATGCTATTAGCTAGTGATGTAATGATCGTAAGGCTTTTCAAGAATGTGATGAGGTGGTGGGTTCGTGAGGAACTGAATATGACGAGGTTGTGATGGAAATGTAAGTAAGGCGTGGCGTTGAGTAACAAATTGAATGAAGCAGGTGGAATTATGGTGTGGCGAGGATGGCAGTGTGTGGTGTGGTGCAGTGTAGTGTAGGGTGGTGCAGTGATGAAGCCATTGTGTTGTGTATGCTGCTGAAGTGACAGAAGGGCAGAGGGAAAATATTTTATCTTCTCAGTAAACTTACTAGATAATATGAAAAGCTTCTTTGTATATGTATTTGATGTGTTAGTATTAAAAATATAAAGGACTTTAGTACATCCACGCAAACACACACACACACACACACACACACACACACACACACACACACACACACACACACACACACACACACACACACACAGACACAGAGTATGGAAAGCAAGGTGTGAACGATGTGTAGGGTGGAGAAATACAAGACATTAAGCATGTGTTCGAAGCATTTTAAGGAATAGATGATAAATGTGCCTTCCCAGGTTTACGCAGACCAGGAGTGTTTTGTAGATAATGACAGGTGTGTCAGAGCACGTGGTGAATGTGATGATGGAGAGGGTGGACAACCGGTGTAGTACCAGTAGTGAAAGTTTTCGTGCTGTCTTATGTACAAGTTGTCGTATTTCATTGATAGAAGTTATATATTTTTTCTCAGTCTAAGTGACAGAATATTAAACCTAGGTCAGTATTTTTGAAACTTAGAACAGGAGAGGCTAAATGTAAGCATATTTACAACAAGAATTTGACAGAGGCAAAACATATGTAATCAGGCATGAAAACACAGTAATTGAGAAGAATAGGAGACGCTAAACCAATTGATCAATGAAAGAAAATGACAGCATATAAAAAAAATGTTGCTGGCGCCAGTAGGCTTTATAGAAGCAAAGATGAACTTGCCTCATGCCTGTTATTTGATGTAGGTTTTAAGATTTTTTATAGTGACGCATCGAATGTTTACGTTCTCTCTTGAATATGTTGAGAACGAGAGAGAGGCTATTGCTGCTACAGCCTCAGATGTATATAAACATTGTTAGTCCCGTCTGAGGACAGTATGGCAGCAATTTGGGTAGTCTTTGGCCACTCGGTGGTAATACCAAATAATGAAAAGTGGCCAGCGGATATTGAGGGATCAAACAATAAAACTGCTAAGACAGATACTTTATTTCCGAAGGGAGAATAGATCAAGATGTGTTTTAGTCTGGTACTTCAATAGTCAAAGAGTCTTACATAGATATATAACACATGTTTAGTGAAAGAATTGGAATTAAATCTTAACTACATTTTGGAAAATTTAAGATGTTGGGCACTAGAAAAAGTGCTATCGTTGTATTCATACACGAAACATTTTGTTTGTGATCAAAACTGAACATAGATGAAATAAGAAGGAACAGTATAAAGATTGTTGCCAGAAATTTCAGATTTTCTTGAGTCTTGGCAATGAAATAAAGGTAAGGCTCAAAGGAGAAGAGATGGTATTCAGTATTACAATTTTAGAATGGAAATCACGAATTTTGAAAAAGTGAATGCAAAGAATGTTGGAGAAACGGTCGTAGAGAACATAAAATGCATCAACGATAATCTTGAATAGGAATTTTGTTTTCTGTTGATCTGCAATTGTTTCTTACTGTCATAGCTGCCACTGCTGGTGTCAGGCAGCTTTCATGCATGAACTTCTTTGATATGGAATGTAATATATGTCTGCGTTGAAAAATGTGGCGCGTCATTCGGCCAAACAATGTAATTACCAGTGGCGTATGGTGGTTTCTGTCACTGGGTGTGCTGAACAGTGATTCTGTCCATAAATAACATATACCTAATTACTGTCAATTAGCTAGAAGTCAAGGGAAATGCACGTGCTCCCTCGACATTGGCATCAATAAAAATGAGTTAGTATAACTTGGCAACTCAACTTACTTCCGTTGTTTCATGGGTAAGAGAGTCCATGATTTAGGTTGCACTTAATCTTTATTTCTGATTGAGTGACTTAATAACATTTGGTTTCATAATAAATACTAATTAAAATTTCTGCAAGTCTTAATTATGCCCATATAATGAATGGCAAAGACACTTTATACCTTTTAGCCAATATAAAATTTCAGCAGCAAAAACGAACGCAAGCAGTGTGCATTTGTAGAGCCGCACACCCAGCTCCATATTTTCAACAGTCTGCCCTCCCACTCCACCGTACGCGCTATGTTACATAATGATACAATTGATTATTGGGTGTGCAGTGCTTCTACAGAACACCTATAGTGCAAAATATTATAACAGGGCTAAAAACAATAAGAAAAATATCGTTTCCCACTTACTGCTGAATTTATTTATAACTATCATGCATTTCTCTCTCTGGCTGAGG
>JAPQNM010000005.1:2643344-2648344 GCA_029783475.1 Metacarcinus magister
AGTACAGTGTAATTTACCTGAAGGGAAATTTTATGGGAGGATGACATTAATACGAGTTAATTGCCAGTTTAAAAAAAAACCCCTTTCCTTCGTTTGAAAGAAATTCAGCTTTTTCATGAAGAAGTGTTATAGTTATTGTAATGCCATTTAACGAGTTGAGGCCTTACAACTTATCACAAAAATTGATGCAAGTTAACTTTTATGTCTGTCAAGCCCCTCGAGTGGTGACGCATGGTGGCAGACACTTTTGAAAATAATTCATATTATGGCAGCATATAGAAGGGAAGAAAGGCTGACTGAGACAACAGTACAGGATGAAAACTTAATGGAAGCCAATTAATGTAGAACTGAGATATGAAGTCTGTTAACTAATATTGTTAGTGAAGACAACTCAAATATTC
Organism: Metacarcinus magister; assembly: GCA_029783475.1. Classification (NCBI taxonomy): domain Eukaryota; kingdom Metazoa; phylum Arthropoda; class Malacostraca; order Decapoda; family Cancridae; genus Metacarcinus; species Metacarcinus magister. The sequence goes on from JAPQNM010000005.1 coordinate 2,643,746, forward strand.
ACCGTAGAGGAGTGGGTCTTTTGTATCACTAAGGTACGAGTATCTAGTTGTCTCGAATGTTGTGTCTGGCTGATCGGTAGGAATCCAGATGATTTCAAGATATTGAAGTATTCTCGCCTTATTCAGAAACAATGTCACTAAGATGAGGAGTTAACATACCTGTTATATCTCTTCAGGAACCTTGTTATTTTTATTGGAAGGAACGTCAGTCCAATGTTATTGAAAAATGTACGTATATTCGTAAATTATAAGCGAATAATTAATGCATTCGAGATAGATGACCAATTAATGATAAAAACAACGATGGTGATATAACTAAATCCTGTGACCATTCGTTTTTTTATAAGCTTAGAGATGAAAACATTCCACCTACACAGTACCATGCAATAGATCGACCAGAGAATGAACTTGTGATGAAGATAAAAAGAGAGGGTTTCATGGAAGTAAAATCTATTGTCAGATTCTTTAGAAGGGTTTAAAAATATTCAAAGCAGCAGCAAAGGTATTAAGAGAGGACCTTAAATGAGTTTAGAGAGTAAAAGGTATCTAATATAATCTCATTAAAGATCAGGGAGATGGTTGTAAGTTGATAGAAGACTTATAATATTCCTATTTATAGTTTTAAAAGTTTTCCTGAAGATATAAAATGAAATACGGGACAGTAATTTGAAGGAAGGAAGTGGTCATCATTGTTTTTGTCACAGGTTGAGTGAAAGCATACGTAAATAAAATAGGGTTGACGGATAAAAAGAAAGTGAACACCAGAGCATAGTTCTTGAGAACTGGAACTCCATTAAGCTTTATGAGAGTCGAGACCAGAGAGGGTATAGAAAATAACTTCAGAGACTTTTAAAATCAGGCATAAAGAAGAGGGTAGAGGGAAAGGATGGTTTAAAGTTGAAGTTTTCATTGAAGATTAAGCCAAAACTTGAACTTAGAAATATAAGAGATGAAAGAGGTTCTCAAGAGAGTTAATGAGTATGACATTTTTTGTTAACAAAGAAATATTGAGCGAGTCTAGGAAAAGATATGTCACGATGTCAGGAAGATATATATTGGACAATCGTATCATGAGGTAACAAGTGGTTTCAAACTAAAGGTTCATGATTAGAGAAGGCATGAGTAACGTATGCCTTCATAATGTATAATAATTTGCGTTATATGCTGGTCACTGTCACAGATATTTGTGATACTTAGCAAAGTTATAGGGTGACAGCAGAAACAACTCTGCTTTGATGGGTATAAAGCAGTGGTTCTGAACCTTTTTACCACCATGCCTCCTTTAGTAGTGGGTCCTTGCTTCCTTGCCACTCTTACTCCTTCAACAGGGAGCCTCATCATCATATATATCGTGTGTGTTCACCGCTGGTCTTATATCTATCATCTATGTACATCATCTGAATTATTCTGTGTACATTCAATAACAAAAAATCCAACAGTGTCTAAATCGTTTCCTACCAAAAAAATACCACTATTCTCCACCACGCAGCAACGAACCCAATCCTCGGTCAATCCTTCGGCAATCTATCGGTACCCTTCACTACCAACGAACATCAATATCAACTCAACATCAATCAACCATTACAAATGGTATCATCAACGATCTGTTAATCATCTCGTACAGATTTCCTTAGCAGGGAAGTTGAATTTTAGTTTAAGACACTCCTCGTATGTTTCGTCTGAGACTTCAGCTACATCACATTGTAATGGATTCCCAATGCATTTCTTGGTTTTGTGCTTCTAATTTGTATCTGCAAGGACCTGAACCTGTTGCCTATATGTTCGCACCAAGTTAATATAAATATTACCACCAGGCTAGGATGAAATAACATGAATTGAAAAATTGCCTCGGAGATAAGTAGCTGTCGCATGTGAGAGTGGGAGGAGACTGACACGTCCAGTTCATGTTAATGACTATGGATGGATATTTAATTTAATGGTAGATCTAGTCGAAAATTTTTCAAAACGAAAACTTTTAAAGGCTAAACTTTTTCAAATGTTTTGTATGCTATGCACACACTTGTTCTGAGAATTCCATATGTATTTAGATTTTAGACTTTATAAAAAAATATGTATTTTTTTTTCAACTTGGTTAGCGATTCACCTCCCTGGTAATTGTTCACACCCTACTATGGGGCGCGTCTCCAACTTTAAGAACCACTGGTTTAAAGACTACGCAGATACAATAAGAGGGAATACAGTAAAAAGGTTCTTACTAGAAAAGCCCAACATAGGGAAAAGTGTAGCAGAATCAGCTTTAGTCACGTGTTATTAAAAGATCAAAAATATTAGATAAAAGTCAAGTAATATTGTTCCAGGAGATAACTTTGGATAATAGCAGGATAAGAGGAAGTAGAAGGGAACAAAACAAGTGTTGCTATTCGTGTTTTCAGGCACTTCATTGTTGGTGAGAATAAGGTGAGGCTTGACGGAGACTGACTATCTTGGCCTCTTGCCTCGAAGCAACCATTTTGGAAGTTACGAAACGACCCCACCCAAAATTTGTCTGTGTGTCTGTATGTATGTGTGTGTGTGTCTGTCTGTCTGTATGTCTGTCCGTCCGTCCGTCTGTCTTCTATCTCCTCCTAGACCACCGGAGAGATTGGAATGAAATTTTCAGGGGTCGTAGGCATCAACCCTTAAATAGTTATTATATATTAAAAACATATTGTTATTATGTAAATTTAAAATATTTTTGTGAAAAACCTGTATCTCGCTTAATACATGTTGCACATATTCATACTTACCTGGCACAGGAGACACCTTGACCTACCTCCTACCTCCCTTTCTACCTCCTACCTCTCATTCTACCTCCTACCTCTCTTTCTACCTCCTACCTCCCTTTCTACCTCCTACCTCCCATTTTACCTCTTACCTCTCTTTCTACCTCCTACCTCCCTTTCTACCTTCTACCTCCCTTCCTATCTCCTACCTCCTACCTCCCTTTCTACCTCCCTATCTCCTACCTCCCATTCTACCTCCTACCTCCCTTTTTACCTCCTACCTCCTACCTCCCTCTCTACCCCCTACCTCCCTTTCTACCTCCTACCTCCTACCTTCTTACTGCCTCCCACCTATTTCCTACCTCTTACCTCCTTTTCTACCTCAAATTTATTGCTGCCCTCCAATTTCTCAAGGAAAACAATGAAGATTATCGGCACACTCAGATATTCACACAGAACGCATCAATTTACCCACAGGATGCAATTGTACAATCCGTTCCCCCAATTGACTCCTCTGCACACAACATACCACAAGAGGAAGCTTCTGCTGTAAACGAAGAGTCGGCGAGGTAACCATCATCTACGATTGACTTGCCTATACCACAAGAAAAATTATTGACTTTGCTCAGGGCTGCTATTAAGGCAGATAACCAACAAGCAAATGTTGAATGGCCTACTAGAGATCAACTGCCAATTTTCCAGTTCACAACAGGTTACTTCAGCAAGGCAATTCCGGATCTTTTTCCCTATGGAAAAGGAGACTACATCAAATCTCTACTGCGAGCTAACCCTACTTTGGCAGACTACTTTCGCCATCTGATGAGATTGTACCCTACACATGGTTTTGTGACCCACCATTCATTCACATTTGTTTGCACAAATATGCTGCGGAGAAATGCAGCTTTAAACACACTAAATGTGTTTGCCAAGCGGTGTGCCCAAGATCTGTCTTTGGCATAACTGAAAAGAGCCCTCTTGGAGGGGGATGAGAAAGTCCTAAACAAACTACTCTACTTCGCAGCTCCTATTCCAGCAACAAGACAAAATTTCAGGTACAAGACTCATCAGGCATTATCCTTCACTCCATGGCTCAGATTGTCTTCGCACAACAAGGCGTCATGGTGTCATGGTCACCCAGCATGTCTATTTACTTAATTCTAGTGTATTCACTTAGGATTGGTTTATAGTTTCTATATGCCTCAGTAATTTTGTTACTCGTGTGTCTTTAAAGTCTGCTCTATTAGGTGCCTATGGTTTTAGTGCCTTCCTATATTTCCCGTTTACCACTTCCTTCTGTTTCACTAATCTGTGTCGGCTCCCCGTTTATTCAAGGCCATCCCTGCAATACTTTTTATCTCATCTCTCCATCTAGTTCTATGTTGCCCTGCCTTCTTTAACCATTGTCTCTCTGATTGTCCATTCAAGACACGCATGACGTATATTGCCCATGTGTACTGTTTCTTTTCAATTGTAATCAATATGTTACCAACTTTGGTCTGTTGCCAAAGCCATGATCCTCTTTCTGTATATTTCCATGTTATGCCAAGCATTATTTTCTCAATTCCTCTTTGGGTACTGGAATTAGTTTGTTCCAGAAATTTCATAAGACTACAGGTTTCAGATCCATATGTAAGAACTGGTAGAATGCAAGGATTATACACCTTTCTCTTTAGTGATAGTGGGACATTACTTTTCATAACACTGTTTTGTTTACTAAAGGCACGTCATCCCATCTCTATTCTTTGTTTGCTTTCTATTACTTGATATGAACCTAATTTTCTGTCCTAAGTATGTTACTGACCGAATTCTATTACTCCATCTTCTACTTAAGTTTCATGGTCTAGTATTTAATTGTTGAACACCGCCTTTGTTTTCT
>JAPQNM010000005.1:2668344-2675844 GCA_029783475.1 Metacarcinus magister
CCCTACCTCGCCTTCCTTGCTCTCCAACGAGCCAGTTTTCTTTCCTTGCATCGCCATCTATTCCTTCTTTATCTCCCTCCCTCCGCTTTTTTGCTTGCTCTCGAGTTTATTGCCTTGTGCATTCCTCCTCCTTATACTTCCTCTTCCTCCTCATTTATCTCTATATCTCGTTGTTCCATTTCTCCTTCACGCCCTTCCAACTTATTCCATGTTTTTTTCCAGCAATAACTCGACCAATTTCTATATTCCTTTTCATATTCCGTCAAACATGAATTTCAATACAACTTCACCTAATAACATTTTTAACAATGTTGCTTCTCCTCAACGTCTGTATCCGTTTATATCATCTACATCTCTGTCTTCTTCCTTTTATATATTAATGTTATTCACTCATTTTTCCTTCATGCTTCTTATTCATTCCACAAACGCCTAATTCCACTTCTGAAACCTCTTCCTCATCCCTCCACTATTTCTTTTTTTTTCTTCCTCCTTCCTTTCCTCTCGTCTTATTATATATCTTTTTATCTTCCTCCTTGGGCTGCTTCACCCTTCCTTACTCCTTCATCATTTCTGTCTGTCCTTTTATTTGTTACATTCTGCGTCTCATTTTTTTTTCTCTCGCTCATTCTATTTTCCTCAGCGGCCACACATCCCTCTCTTCCTCGCACGCTATATTACCCCTCCCAGCCACTCCTTCCTCCACTCCACTTCCACTCATGTCCTTCCCGCCCCGTCCTTACCGTCCCGTCCCTCACTGACGCCGCAACTATAGCACACCTGTTAACTTGAACCCCAATTCAATCACAACAATTACAACCAGAGGCGGGCGATGGTCAGGCTGGACGTTGTTTTGAGGCCTCTGAAGGGAACTATCATTAACACAGACTTCTTTTCCATCTCTCTTCCCGATGGCTTGCGTCAAGGTTGATATTCGTGGTTAGATGGTGACTTTGTGTCTTTTTGTTTTATTCATTGAGGGTAATTTTTTGATACGGTGAATTGAAACTATGAGTACCACTAAGAGAGAAAATGTTATAGTTCTCGTGTGATTGATGTTTAATGTTTTATTGTTGTGTTGTGTGAATAACTGTAACAGGAATGGAATGGTGATAGAAACAGATGAAAGGGAATGTAAGGTGTAGGAGTGGCTGAATAGTGGTGTAATGTGGACTGGATTGAAATGAAGGTTACGATGGGAGAGTTGAAAGAAGTTTGTGTAATTCTCGTATACAAAATGAAGAACAAATATATGGAAGGATGTGGCTGTATATGGGTGGCAGGGTACACGAATAATAAAGAAGATTGAAAAATGGGATTAAATACATATGGTTTAATTTCGGAGTATATCCCTAGATACAAATAGAAACCGAAGGGAGAACATGAAAAAAACAATAATGAAGGGTGTTGAATCAGTGCTTAAAAGATTATGTGGAACGAAGGAAGAAAGGAAAGAAGGAAGGGAGGATGGTGATCATGATGAGGGATATGAATTGAAAAAAAAATAGGTGATGAAAGCATAGATTATAGGGAGTAACTGTTAAGAACTAGTGGTGATGATAAATTAATTGATGTATGTACCGAAAGGAGAATATTTTTAATGAACGCCTTGAAGCCAGACCTAATTCATAGATGTTGGTGATAAAGATAAAATGCAAGTTATGAAGAAAATGGATTGAATGATGATTAAATGGAGGTAATAAATGACATGCAAAAATATCTAAGGGAAATCGGTTCATAATGAATTACTGCTAAAAATGGGGCTGAGAGATCTGGAAAGACCTGGAAATGAAAACCGATGAAATGAAAGAAGTGAAAAAAGTACAATCACTGACCGATGATTTGAGTGGCGTATAGGAGAAGGTAAATTATGAAAATATTTAGACTATGTAAAAAAAAAGCTGTTAATTAAGCATTTGTCATGAAAGTGGGATATGTAAGAGGAAAAAAAATTGAGTACACAGTAGATGAACAAAGTAAGAAGAAAGAAAAGCAAGAAAACAAGACAGAAAAAAAGGTATTCCTAAAATTAATTAAGAAGAATATAACTGAATACGTGAATGTCATAAGTCAAAAGATAATATGTGAAGTGTAAAAGTGAGGGTAACTTAAGTGACTGAACAATTAAGGTAAAAGGAAAGGGGGACGAAACTTTTGGCAAAAATTTGGGGTCGAAATACATGAAGAAGAAAGGCTATGTTGGGGACAGGTACAATAGAAGAGAAAGAGTTGGAGCATCGGAGGGGACAAAGTGAAAGATGGTAATGGAAGAATGTTGAGAGTGAGAGACATAAAAGAAGATGGACGGAATACTTTCAGAAGCAAATGAATGTGTCGAATCAAGGGAACGCGATGGTGACATGTATGGGTATGGAGAGTGGGTGAAGGAGATGACGCGTGAACAGGATGACATTAAAAGAGAGGAACTTGTAAGAGTGATTGCTTATTAGACATATGAAACACATTAAACGAAGATACAATAACAGGTGAAACGTTGAAATACGGAGGAAAAAAGTAAATCTAGTATATATGTTGCATTGAGAGAAAGGGGAGGTGGTAGGCGACCATTCAGAGACAACCATTGTTTCAGTTTACAAAAGAAAAGGAGATAAAAATGAATGTAGTTATTACACAGTGACTAGTTTTTTTTTTAGTGTACCTGGGAAAGAGTATGGTAAGATACTAATTGGAAATCTGAAGAAGATTACCGAGGAAAAAATTGTTGAGGGTGAGTGAGGGCATAGAAAGGGGATGGTACGTGTTGATCATGTTTTTAATTAAGGAATGATAATTGAGTGGTTGACAGCAAAGGAGATTAATATATATTACATGAGCAGACAAGGAAAACAACATGATAGAAGTGGTTGGAATGAAAAGTGAGATGTTTTTAAAATATATGGAAGGGTAAAATATTTATTAGTGAAAGCACTTCATATTGCCACACCTTTAGAAGTACGTACATAGATTATACAGTTATTTACAAATTTGTTTTGAGGCATTAGTCCGCCAAACAACAGCTCCTTGGTGGACAGGAACAGTGTACAAATATTACAAATATATGGAGGGCGGCTAATTTATTTAGTTAAAAATCAAAAGAAAATGTTCAATACAGTGACACTTACCCAAGCTGATTGATACAATCAAACACTAATTTTGCTACTAATACGAAGGACATACATATTAATCCCTATTGTTTTCATTTTGTTGTTGAAAAAAGTAAGTCTTAAGATTATTCTTAAATGTATTGATATAAGTAATGCTTTTCAAATTATTTGGTAAATTGTTCCAACAAATAGGACCAATATATAAATGGTGTCGCATATATTTAAGTGGAACATGAAATTATTGATTTCCAAATGTGTGGGTATGAGACAAAAAGGTCTAATGTGACTTCGGCTGATATTCTCCGTTCATGAATGGAATTATAAGATTATATCATGGAAACAGCGGCAGGCAAGAACGGAGTGGAAATGTGCATGAATCATGTTAAATGGAAATCAAATACAGTTCTCTTTGTGTATAACATTTCATGATGATGATTAAAAATAGTCCCCAGGATTTGATAAATGAATTCATTACTGTTTACAAGAGGAAAAATTTGATAGCTAGATGGGAACAAATATATTTTTTAGAGAGGGGAAAATGACGTAACAGACTTTGAAAGTACCAAAAGAAATAGAGACAGAAGTCAGGCAGTGTGTGGTCAGATCAGACTAATGATGGAAAAGAAGAATGAGCTCAAATTATTTAATTCGATCGCATGTAATTACAGAAATATGCAAGGAGGGACACGAGAGAACTTTGCATGAGGCAAGTGTTAGGATGTTTCGACCGTATTATACAAGGCAGAACATTTAGTATGAAGTTTAGACAGAAATATATCACCAATATACAGAATAACTGATACTAATAGAAAATACAAGTGAGGTATGGACATGGGCTGGAAGATAAAAGTTTAGGATTGAGGTTGTTGAAATGCATTACCTGAAGAGTGCCTGTGGTGAGAAGAGAAAGTGTGGTAAGGATGATGAAAGTGTGGATAGAAGCTTTGTCATGTTTAGGAAGGGTGAAGAGTGAGGGAGGCAGTGGTTCATGGGTGTGGGAGGAAGTCACACTTCCTACGAAGAGGAGATATATATATATATATATATATATATATATATATATATATATATATATATATATATATATATATATATATAGAGAGAGAGAGAGAGAGAGAGAGAGAGAGAGAGAGAGAGAGAGAGAGAGAGAGAGAGAGAGAGAGAGAGAGAGAGAGAGAGAGAGAGAGAGAGAGAGAGAGAGAGAGAGAGAGAGAGAGAGAGAGAGAGAGAGCGAGGGAGGGAGCGAGGGAGGGAGGGAGGGAGGGGGAGAGAGAGAGAGAGAGAAAGAGAGAGAGAGAAAGAGAGAGAGAGAGACAGAGAGAGAGAGAGAGAGAGAGAGAGAGAGAGAGAGAGAGAGAGAGAGAGAGAGAGAGAGAGAGAGAGAGAGAGAGAGAGGGAGAGGGAGAGGGAGAGAGAGAGAGAGAGAGAGAGAGAGAGAGAGAGAGAGAGAGAGAGAGAGAGAGAGAGAGAGAGAGAGGAGAGAGAGAGAGAGAGAGTAAAAGGACATGAGCTAGCAACGATGAAGTGTACGGACTGGAGCAAAAGTGGTGAGTATAATTCCGCTGAATTAATTCCAAGGGACCGGTGTTAAATTAGATACTTAGATCAATCTTAACCAAAACCACGAAGGATTAAGGTCGAGGAAGCATACTAAAGTAAAAACTAGTTAGAAGTGACCACACATCAATAGCTGCATAGAAAACCTTGCAATGCAGTGAGGGCTGTGAGTAGGATTTAGGGTGTGGTGGGAAGCGCGTGGGTGAGGGGAGCCACCAGCATTGGGACCATTCGACCAGTGCCAGGGACGAATAATCAAAATGAGAATAATGAAGTACACAAAATGACAAGAGTGGTAAAGAGGCAGCGTGTACAGGTGGCGCTTTATGTGATGAATAATTGAAAACACTGCCAATGGTGAACATGTGACAATAGCCAGTCAGTCCTTGACCCACCTCACAACCAGCGCCGCAAGTCCATCCAGCAACTGTTTGTGTGGCGCGTGTTGATCTGTGTCACCATTGGACTGTTGTGAGTCATTTATTGATGTTCATAGACGTTTCAGTCATCAAGTTAAAGGACTTTCCGTTGTTCACTTTATGAAATTATTAAAACGTGCATCACAGGTGAGGTCATTACATATAATCACTTTGCTTTCAAACATAGTCACACTTTCATTCAACCTTGCATTATCATTTGTGGATAAAAGTTTTACTAAAACTAACATTCAGTGGAAAGTAAATATTACAATAATCACATGAAAAGTTCATCAGTATATAAAAAAAAAATGTTTGTAAGACTACCGTGACTGCGAGATAAGCTTTGTTGTGAAACATGCAGACCTCTTTTCTTTTTAAGACAGTGATTGGTTTGCATATTATTGGATGACAGTTGTGCTGTAGAGGTGAAGTTGTATGTACAAGATGACTGGTGATGTTAGGTTTATTGATCTGAATGGTGGTAAGAACAGCTAATAATAACGCATGAAGTGGCTTGGGCTGATGAAGGCCTAATTGCAAATGACAGCAGCGTGTCATGCGGGGTCTAGGACAACTGGCCGCGGCCACCTGGCCCCAGCCCAACTGGCGGCGGGAAACTAACCGCGGCCTACTGGCCGCCTTATGGAACGTTTTGTTGCTAAAATGCTAAATTTTCACAATGTCTTTATTGATTGAAAAAACAAGACCTAACCTAACCTAACCTAACATTCCTATAGTATCAAACAAAAAACCTATACAACCAACCTAAGTTAGAAGTTCCTCCGGTGAAGGCTGACTGGGGACTGACAGTCTAGAAGACGAAGTTCGTATTCGAGAATCAATCATTCGCTGGTGGGGGTTTAAGGAGCTGCCTTGAGTACGTAAACTTAGGCGGTTACAGTTCTCAGTTTCCAGTCCGCGGCGGTCAGCTGGCCGCGGCCAGTTTCCCGCGGCCAGTTGGTCTGCGGCTAGTTGGCCGCGGCCAGTTGTCCCATTCCCTGTCATGCGTAAGCGGCGCAGAGCTTGTTGTTGTCCTTGCTGGCAGCACCATAAGACACAGTGTGGAAATGTGACAATGGGTGTTTATTTTCTGCTCTAGGTTTTGTAAGGATGATGAAAGAATCCAATTGGTTTGAAGCTCTTCATCAATCTCTGAGGATAAACCATATAATACCAACCCAGTCTTGGTAACTTGTGTGTTATGTTACAGAGTGATAGGTCGATTTATTCATGTGTTGAACAGATTTATTACCCGTGAATCAATCCTGTGCTTAACTATTTGTTATTTATACAATCGGTATGTTATAATACTTGATTTTTTATAAGCTCTAGAGTATCCAGAAGTAGGCGGAAATGTTGATAACGAAACGTAAGAACAACTAAAACCGAGTAAAGCATTCATCTCTTAACCCTCTCTCGAAGCATAAAGTGCATTTCTGACCTAAATTTTACGCCACATAGTGACTTCCTAACCTCCTAGTATATGCAGTGTGTACGATTCCTATGTAAAACAACACAAATGAAGTAATACTGAGACAATAGTGTAGTAAAGGGACAGTCAAGGTTGACGTCTGCCTAGTCTCTTCACATTTACCAGCCAAGGTGTAGTTCCTGTGAAAATGGCTATTTCCGAAGACTTTTCTATCGTTATTGTATTTTGCAAATCACTAATCGAAAATGATAGAGACAGTTACTTGGAAGAAAAAAAAACTGCAAATGAAAGTCAGACGTGAGTCACTAGCCTGCCATGATACGGTTCTGCTGTTTAGGCTAAGCACGTTAGTACTAGTCTGCATTATGACCACTTATAATCACTACAAACCGTTACACATGGTCATTCAAAACCTAAATTTAAGAGCGCAGTTTCATAGTCCTTGCTCTGAACAACAGCATAAATTTAAAAGTGTTATCATAAATTATTTTTGTTCTATTGTTTGTTTAGATTGTTCTTACAGTGTTGTACTCTTGTCCCACAGTTCTAGGCAAACCATCTCATCAAATCTTTTGATCTACACACACACACACACACACACACACACACACACACACACACACACACACACACACACACACACACACACACACACACACACACACACACACATGCACACGCATACGCACACGCACACACATATACACCTCATCAAAACTTGGTCACTCATCATAAGATCCCTGCCATGTCCTCCCACTTCACCATGTTAAGAAAGTCAAAGTTTTCAACAACCAACATAACATTTAGATCCTGTGGAGGAAGAAAGTATCGCGAGGCACTCTTCACCTGTTAATACTCTCATGTCGTTCACCTAGCCAGCCTTCACTGGACCTCACACACGATGGAATCATTTCACATCAGCCTCCGCCACCCACACATCACATCACACTGAGGACTTCAACCCCACACTCACGAGAAGGTTTATCATGTT
>JAPQNM010000005.1:2685844-2688344 GCA_029783475.1 Metacarcinus magister
CAGTTCGCTTTCCGCTTCATCATGCAACACTTGTTTTTCACTCTCCTCGTCGTCACTGTTTTCGTTCCTCTGCCTAAAAATCTGGGCCGTGGCAGAAGTTTGAAAATAATGATTTTTTATTTTTTATTTTATGTTTATTATCTATTTTCCCTTAGTATAATATCCAAACTTGTTTTTGTGTTAACTTTACTTTTAACGTTTGAGATCAAGTGCGTCTTCAGGCTCATTATTTTCATGGGGCAGCGCTGATCGGCTCCTGTGTTGGTCAAATCAGATGCGATGAGAGAGATGTTGGTATATGCCTTTGCAACGGCTCCCAATCTTTTTAGCAAACATTTTCATTGATCTTGTTTATTCTGTTTGTGGTCATGTCTTTAGAATTCGTCGTCCTGCATCCGAGATTCTCTTCAAATAAGGCTTTCTTTTTCCCTTTATATATATTTGTTCAGTATTGTCTTCTACAAACAACAAAATTCCTGCTATGTTTTCTTCACTGTTTGTTTTCCCGGTATGGCTGCAGTGATTTGGAAATACTCGTAACATTGTTGAGTCTATATCACTTCCCGCTGGTACATTTGACTAAAGCTGCAGTCATAGGTAAGGTATATAAGAGACAGGCTGATTTGTAGCCATTGGACGAAAAACATATAAAAAAGGATAAAAGCAGCATTACCACTATTGCGATTATTATTATTATCATTATTATTATTATCATCATTACTATCATTATCCTCATTGTTATTATTATAATTGTTATTATCATCATTGTTGCTGTTATTACTATAATCATCCCTGAATTACGAGGATTAAAAATTCATGTCACCGTCTCCTGCATGTGTCTTAAAAGGCGGCTAATAGCGACCATCAGGGTGGAGGGTGTTGCTGGATTCCATGCGCCGAAACAAAATATTTTTCCTCTTTTCCTTCCAAGTACATAAGAAAGAAGTGAAACTGGCTTTGAATTTTTAATTGTAGCTACATTTTTCAGGTTCTTTCTTGGATGGCACACTGTTGTTCTTATTGTTGTTGTTGTTGTTGTTGTTTTATGTGTGTATGAATGTGTGTGCGTGTTCGCGTGTTTTTTTCATTAATCTTATTTTTACAAGACCGTCAAGCTCGTTGTGTTCTGTTTCCTGATACAATTTCACCATTTTAAAGATTATGAATGGTTTTGGCACGCACGACTTTTTCCGGTGGAATATTCCATTCTAGCTGAATAATCTCACATCTTTCTTTATTTTTTTCTTATGCAATTTTTTGTCGTGTCCTCTTGAGGCTGGCTGTCTAGATACTATATGCTCATTAATGTCATTATTTTATTTATCTTCGACACATGACCATATCGCTTTTTTTTTCTCCTCACTTGTAATGATGATAATTGTAGCTTATCAAGTTTTTTTTTTCATAGCCAAGATCTCTCAGGATAGACAGCCATTTTGTGTGTGTTGTATGTATATGCGTGTGTTGTGTGCGTATGTATGTATGCATGTTTGTGTGTGTATGTGTGCTTGTGTTTATGAGAGACAGAGAGAGAGAGAGAGAGAGAGAGAGAGAGAGAGAGAGAGAGAGAGAGAGAGAGAGAGAGAGAGAGAGAGAGAGGAGAGAGAGAGAGAGAGAGAGACAGAGAGAGACAGAGACAGAGACAGAGAGAGAGAGAGAGAGAGAGAGAGAGAGAGAGAGAGAGAGAGAGAGAGAGAGAGAGAGAGAGAGAGAGAGAGAGAGAGAGAGAGAGAGAGAGAGAAAAACAGAGAGAGAGACAGAGACAGAGATGATGGTGGCAGTGACACAACAAGCCTTTTGTTGTAGCAAAGAAACATAACAAGCTGCTGAGATTCATGTCCTACCCGCTATAATATAATGATATCTTACATCACGCTCATACACACTCTTAAGACTTGTTGTTCCCACTGTATGTCTTACGTTATATCTAATAAATAAAATCGCAGCTATAGCTCCTTCACCCTTAGCCACTTTCTCAGCGTCAGAGTTCTTGCACTTATCCCCTTGTATTGTTAGAATCACACATGTGCCGCTTTGAGAGAAAACAAATGTCTTCAGTATTTAATTCCCGATAGGATGGAAATATATATACGATTTTAAATTACTTCCGTACTTTATGGTGAACAGCCTGAGTGTGTGGCTTCAAACAGATTTTTCTCTCCTCCTCCTCTTCCTCCTCCTCCTCCTCCTCCTCCTCCTCCTCCTCCTCCTCCTCCTCCATTATTACCATATCTTGCCAAACACTCAAGTTCAACAATCATCCTTTCAGTTGACTCTCCCTTCATTTCCTGTAAATAAAATTCTCCCTCATGTGTTAAGTCCTCCCAGAACACCTCCAAAATTGAGACAAGAGGAGGAGGAGGAGGAGGAGGAGGAGGAGGAGGAGGAGGAGGAGGAGGAGGAGGAGGGGGAGGAGGAGGAGGAGGAGGAGGAGTAGAAGGAGGAGTAGGAAGAGGAGGAGGAGAAGGAGGAAGAGGAGGAGGAGGAGGAGGAGGAGGAG
>JAPQNM010000005.1:2700844-2705844 GCA_029783475.1 Metacarcinus magister
TATACTCGTTCATCGCTACTTTTATATAATGAAACCCGTTGCGCCGCTGTGGTGACTGGCTTTGCTGGCTTGCTTCGTTTGTATTTGAGTTTGATCCGTAAAAATCCAACGTGTGGTTTTATTTGTCACGTAGCAACAGTGTTACTAGGAATAATGCATTACACAGTCTCAAAATTGTGGAAGCATAATTCTGTGCAGCTTCGTGAACTAGAAAAGCGGAGGCAGCACAGTAGGTATGTCCCTCACGTGACAAGATTCACCTTTACTCTATCTCTATAACCACAGGAACAAACTGCTGGATTTAATTTTCCTCATCTGATGCGGTTCGGCTTCCGTTGAGCTCCAGCGCATGAAATATTATTTACACACAATAGTATGCACTTTCCTATTGCACGACACACGAGCAGTTAAGTATTGTTATATCATCCTACGCACTATGAATTAGTTAAAGTACGTTGGTATGACAATCCATAGGTGCGAGATCTGACTCCCCAGCCAGTCGGAGTTGATGTGGTCAGGTCTTCTTCACACTGCAAAGAATCTACTTTATAAAAATATTGTTCACACACAAGGTGATAAGTTGTGACCCAGCTCTGTGGCAGAAACGGAAGCCTAGCAGTCCTTCCCTCCTTCGAGTGTTTGTTAAGTTTGTCTGCGTGAGGCCAAGGTAATTACCAGATGACGTCACAGTTTAATTAAGTAAACAAACGACATTGACATATTTCGTAAGCATGGAACACTTGTACTGATTAGCTTAGATAATCAGAAACACAGACTGCAAAGAACCTCCTTCCACATAAAAGAAAAGAGTACAGGAATTAAGAGCATATGAAGTGTGTATAATGGCAAACATTCACGCCAGGCACGGGCATTAACACCTAGCCAATCATAACTTGTTAGGCACCAACACAATATTAGCATCGGCACATTCCCACAATTTTCACATAAGTAATTGGTTACTTCCAATGTGAATCGATGTAATTGAGTCATGGTGTGTTGTCATGTCTTCCTCATAAAATGCTTTAAAAGTGTGAATATCGTCATAAGGTTCACATTACAAAGACATTAAGGATCAACAAACCTTCACGCAGCAACACCACACCACAACCCTCACATGAGTTACAGTAGAGTTGCCATTCACTTGACAAAATATCAAGCAGTCTCACAGAAGGAGATTAGCATCGCATAGGCAGCTTTCCATCACGGATCAGGACGTGAAAAAGGGTGAATAAGATTATCAGAGCTTTCACGCATAATAGAGGAGAGAGAGAGAGAGAGAGAGAGAGAGAGAGAGAGAGAGGAGAGAGAGAGAGAGAGAGAGATGAGAGAGAGAGAGAGAGAGAGAGAGGAGAGAGAGACGAGGAGAGAGAGAGAGAGAGAGAGAGAAAGAGAGAAAGGGAGACCACGAATTCCTCTTCTTACCAAAAGTCTACCACCTTCAGCAAATGGTATTTCTGCATAACTACTCCTCGGACGATATATATATATATATATATATATATATATATATATATATATAGATATATATATATATATATATATATGAAGTCCTACATATTATACAAAGTGTACTCAACACATATGTGAAGGTTTCAGGCGGTGCTCGTCATTATTTACCTTGCAAAGTGTCTTTGAAGTTAGGGACCTCGAAAAAAGTCCACAAGAGCTTATAGAATCTAACAGAGTCCATCTTAACTTCGCATCTTTCAATTTTTTTTTTTTTGGTGTATGCTAGGTTATAGGTCACTATGACGTAGTCCTTTCAGAATTCCTAGCCAATGAAAATCAGTCACGTGGCTTTCTTGAACAGAGACATAGGTGACAGGTCATATTATCAGTTCGTTCAGACCCACCATCATGGACACACTTGCACTGACACAGGTTTTTTGGCAAGCCAGCTACACTTAATTTCAACAAAAAACTTTTGTTAAGGTAAGTTAGCTAGAAAGGGAGGGGCTGTGGTGGGGCTCATCCACCATGTAGGAGGTTATTACGTGATTTAATTATGATTATTACGTGATTTAATTATGATTATTACGTGATTTAATTATGATAATTTTGTGATAGGTTGGAGGGTCTGGGCGGGCTTGCTCCCCCAGCTAAGAGGTTATTATGTGAGTTATGTTTAGGTTAGCTTAGGTTAGGGGGGTCTGGGATGGCTTACCCACCCAGTTAAAAGGTTATTACGTGGGTTCAGTTCGGGTTAGGTTAGGTTGGGTTGGGGGATGTGAGGGGTCTTGCATTCCCAGTTAGAAGGTTATTACGTGAATTTAGCTTAGGTTGGGTTAGGTTGGGGGGTCCTTGGGGCCGTATACCCCCAGCGTAAGTTTAGTTTTGGTTTGGGTTGTGTCGTTGGGGTTTGGTTATATAAGCTTTTTAAATTTTTTCCCACCAAAAATAGTTTTTTCACTTTATATTTTTTTCAGATTGCTATATATGTCCTATATTTGCTTCCCCCACCCAAAAATCTCTATTTCCCAGTCTCCCCAAGCTTAATGGCTATAGGAAGAAGAAGATAGGGGATGATCAGTAGTTATGCAAATTTACCCAGTGAATAAAATAAAACATATACGACTATTTTTTCGAGGAACAATTTTAAGAAAAAATGTATCTTCATTTCACACAACCCTTGGATTCTTTACCTACAGCTTACAAATTTTAATTGAATTTAGAAATCAAACAAGAAAAAAACACACACACATCACGATCACAACAAACTCCACCGATCGAAAATCCTTTCTTCTCGTCCTCCTTTCAGCTCCAAGACTCGCCTCGTCCCGCATGCAAGGACGTGACCGTTTTTCATGCCCCTCAGCAAGAGTTTTGTGCTGATGCAGCTTAGACCATCCATTCCCCGGCCATAACTCCCTGCTCCCTTATCCCTAGCTCCCTCTCCTACCTCCACCCCAACGCTTCTGATGTCTTATACACCGCCTCACCTTGCCCCTACCTCCTCCTGCTTTCTAATCCCTGACTCAGTTCATGCTCTGCTTCCACCGATCCCTACCTCGTCCTTGCTGTCTTGTTAGCCCCTGCGTTCTTCCTTGCAGTGGATCTCTGAAAATTAACATCCTATCCGCAGCCACCCAACAATACACACACACACACACACACACACACACACACACACGCACACGCAAACGCACACGCACACGCACACGCACACATACACACACACACACACACACACACACACACACACACACACACACACACACACACACACACACATACACACACGTCGCCACAAGTAACTATGGTTGAGTGGGAAAGTTCAATTTTAAGTTACAATTGATATTCTTTTTTTTGCCTCTTTTTTTTCTTCTCTCTTCCCGTTCTTTACGGGGTGACATTATTGGATCGGCTTCTCGCCCTTCACAGTCTCTCTCTCTCTCTCTCTCTCTCTCTCTCTCTCTCTCTCTCTCTCTCTCTCTCTCTCTCTCTCTCTCTCTCTCTCTCTCTCTCTCTCTCTCTCTCTCTCTTCTCTCTCTCTCTCTCTCTCTCTCTCTCTCTCTCTCTCTCTCTATATATATATATATATATATATATATATATATATATATATATATATATATATATATATATATATATCTCATCCCTACACATATTGGTACAAATGATAAGAAAACTAATATATATATGGAAGGAATTTCTATTGATACCGAATTCTTTACAAATATTTCATGATGGCTTATTGTTTCGTCAGTAATAAAAGAAGTAACAGAAGCCTTTGAATTAATTATCCAAATACTGTTTTTCTTACGATCTTATTTCTCTCTATTAATTTAAACACTAATCCGTGCACATTTTCCTCAACTTCATCAGAGTGGAAATATCATGTCTTCTACCTTTAATAAGGGCACAGTCGTTCTGTCGCTTTGCCAATTACCCGCATGGAAATGAGTCAAATTTGAAGGTAAAAGTAATCTGCTGCCCTGCCTTGACAAGCAGCGTCTCGGTCTGGATATGAAGGTTATGTGTTTTGAGGTAATGAATGTCACGTGTACCTACGAATCCCAATGCCAGTGTAAGAGAGGAAAGACTTGCTGGTTCATTTTACTTGTCATATAAACGTCCTTTTACTTAAATAATCTTTTCTCTTAATGGCTTTTTTTGCGTTTCTGACATCAATTTTCTTTCCTCACATCTAATCCTTTTTTTTTTTTCTCTCTCTCTCTCTCTCTCTCTCTCTCTCTCTCTCTCTCTCTCTCTCTCTCTCTCTCTCTCTTCTCTCTCTCTCTCTCTCTCTCTCTCTTCTCTCCTCTCTCTCTCTCTCTCTCTCTCTCTCTCTCTCTCTCTCTCTCTCTCTCTCTCTCTCTCTCTCTCTCTCTCTCTCTCTCTCTCTCTCTCTCTCTCTCTCTCTCTCTCTCTCTCTGTATGTGGCGGATCGTTAGGTTCCTTTTTCAACCTTGCGTCACTGAGGGACTACCATTCACGCACCTTAGCACCTGCCTCATTAGTACACCTGTTCATTATGAGCCCATCCTGCCCACATGCACCAAGCCCTTCCCATAACAAACACACACACACACACACACACACACACACACACACACACACACACACACACACACACACACACACACACACACACACACACACACATAGAATGGTAAAGGGAGAGTGGTGTTAAAGAGAGTGTGTCTAGTACTACCTATGCCTCCTGCTGGCTTCCTAATGAGCACTCCTTGTCCTCCTCCTTCGTGTGCCTCGCTACAGTCATCACTCGATAATACAAATGTTACATGTCTCTCATTTAAACGTGAATGTATTAGAGGGATTCTCATTTACTATTAAGTTAGTGTAGTCTTCTTACTATTATAGTTAGTATAAATTGTGTAGTTTAGTGAACTCAAACAGCCAAGTATGGAACTATTGGTATGTTGCTGTTTGTATTCGTATGTAATCCTTCAAAAGGTGACTTAAATTTTTTATCCCTGATGGTTTTATGTTATGAGTTATATGAGAAATAAGAGAGTTATATGAGTTATTTGAGAGGA
>JAPQNM010000005.1:2760127-2775127 GCA_029783475.1 Metacarcinus magister
AGTTCTTCCTGTGACGTCAGGAGGCAGGTTGTGCATCTTTAATATCGTCCTTTCCCTTAGTTTCCCATCATGGTAATAAGAGTATTCCATTTTGTACATCACTTAGAATTATTTTATTAGTAAGATAGTGTAAGAAATGAACTTTTAGGTAAATTTGATCTATCTAATTATACTTATTCTATCATCTCACAGTCATATGATGAAATATTCTATTTGGCTTACGATGCCATTTTTAAAGAGATACACAAC
Source organism: Metacarcinus magister (assembly GCA_029783475.1). Lineage (NCBI taxonomy): Eukaryota > Metazoa > Arthropoda > Malacostraca > Decapoda > Cancridae > Metacarcinus > Metacarcinus magister. The sequence continues at coordinate 2,760,377 of JAPQNM010000005.1, forward strand.
CGTTCCTGTTATCATACATGGCTTTTCCTAATATACTATATTTCTTGGGTTATACACGTATTAAAAATCTACACCTTGCGCACTGCTGCCTGCTGTATCCTGTTGACCTACACTTTGTATTTTGTTCATTCATTGATTATTTCTTTGATTTTGTTTATCAATGAATAAAAACGGATATGAATTATAAAGAAAAAATCATTTAACTTTTTACTTTTTATTTATAAATCAATAATATAAATGCATATACTTATTGATGAAATATAACAACACAAAACATGGAAACGATATAAAAAAATTTAAATGTTTAGGATTTTTGAATAATTATGGCACATCAATAATGTTCATGGTCCTTTTTGTTTTTGTTTGTCTCTAAGTGTGTTGGGTCACATCTCACTCCTCCTTCCGGGACATGATCAAGGACATGTTCTGTTCAACGTTTGCTTCACTTGTTCGTGAGGACCGTGTAGGATCATTTTATTGTTAACATCATTAAACACAGCCATAACTTTGAATGTTTTTTCAAGTGGTCGCAACACACATTCATTTGCACCAGTTGCTTGAGACTTGTACTTGGGGTCGATGTAAACTGTTTCGATGACTACGTCGTCATGATTAGTTGTGAAATTCTCCACTGTGTTAAAGTTTGAATGACTGGATCCTTGCCTTATATCATTGTACTTGTACGTAGGCTCACTAGACACTCGGGAGGTAATACTTTCTTCCTCCTTGGCAGCTGTTATTTCCTTGGAGACAGAAGGAGTCGTGTCCTTACTTAAGTGTTAGGTCTTCAAGACGAATAGTAATTGCTTCATCAATAAGTTCCAGTCCACGTCCTGTTCTCCTCTCCATGCTTCTTCTTCTGTTCCATCCCCGTCCCCTTCCTCGCCTGTTCCAGTGCCTGTTGCCTCTTCCTACAAAACCTTGGTACTGTCCTCCGGCAGCTCGTGCCCACACATCCCTGTAGTTGAGCACATAGTACTTCTTCATGACATTCCCTAAACCAAGTTTGTCCAACACTTTCTGAAATTTCTGAAGGTTGGCGATGTGGGACGCACCCTCGGCAAACTTGCGCTGCTCTACGATGGACGGAAGAATAACGTTGATGTCATCATCAGAATCGGAATCATGGTCGGCTTCATTGTTTGAAGGTTTGGAGTCCTTGTGTTCGTTCTCTGTTGTCTTAACAGGTGTGCGACGCTTCATCACCTTCTTCAACTTGTTCATCTTTTTCTTTTGGCCATCGCAATGAAAGACTGTTGCTTCGTTGACCGATCTCATCTCGTCTGTATTGTAGGGCATTTGTTTGTTTATCTTATTAAGAACTTCATTGACAATGGCCGTCTCTTGATCTGATGTGTAGGCATCATAATTATCTGGTATAATATCAGCTGTAATTGCTTCGGACTCTTCTTTAATGAGCAGCATTTCTTTGTTAGCCTTAAACAGTTGTTCATGAATTGTGTGAACGTTTTCGTTGATGACGTGTGTTTCTTGAGCAACATTCTGCCATTGTTCAAAAGCCTGCAGGTCAGCGACGCACAATACAACCTTGGCAATCTTGCGCTGCTCTTCCACGGACGGAAGAATGACGTTGATGCCGTCATCAGAATCGGAATCATCGTTTATTTCGTTGTTCTTCGTTAGTTTGATAACCTTATGGTGCTTGATCACCTTCTTCCGCCTCTTCATCTTCATTCGTACGTCAATATGAGCAATTTCTTCCTGAACTGTTTGCACGACATCTTTGTTGGTCTTGCCGAGAACTCCGTTAACGATGGCCGCTTCGTGATCGGATGTAGAGGGGTCACTGTTAACGGGTATATTTTCTTGTATTATTGATTTTGACTCCTCCTCAATCGTCAGTTTGTGTTGGTCACCCTTAGACACTTCCTCTTCAGTTGATGGAACATTAGCACCTCGTGACTCCCTTTGGACTGAGGACGTGACTCTGCCTTGGGTGTGTGCTGTGTACGACTCCTGGCGTGGGTGACGACTCCTCCTGGAAGCAGGTGGCACCAATCCACTTGCTTGTCGCTGAGGCTGTTCATTCTGTGCCCGCCACGCCTGGATCATGTTCTTGACCTGGTCGTGGCAACACGCTACTTTGTCCAGCGTGCCTTGGAAGACCAGCTTGCCAAGTCTAAGGTCGTACACAACGTCCAGCTGATGCTGCTTCCAAAGGGTGACGAGGAAGCGGTCGTTTGAACCCAGTAATTGTTGTTTGTAGTTTTGTGGCACCCTCAGGGTCCAGCGAACGTATCGGTGTTCTGGAGCTTCACTCTTGTATCCAGAAGCCTGAGTCTTGTTTGGGGTGGTGTTCACTGTGTGAGTCCGTGCTTTGTGTTCTTTCTCCTGTATTGAATTTCCATGGTGATGTACGTGCGAGTGTGTTGCAGTTCCTGAGGTGGCCATCTTTTCACATGCCTGTTTCTGTGGCTGTTCATTATGTGTTCGCCACGCCTCAAGCGCGTCCTTTACCTGGTTGTGGCAACACTTTACGTTGTGTTTGAGGCCTCGGAAGTACATGTGGTTACCCTTGGAATCGAACGTAACCTCCACCTGGTGCTGTTTACGGAGGGTGGCGAGGAAGGTGTCGTTGGCAGCCAGTTTTTGTTGTCGGTAATTCTGGGGCACCTTCAGGTTCCAGCGAACCACTTCACTTTCAGGATCTGCTTCCTGGTGATGGCCGACCGTGACTGTGCTTCCTCTGTTTCTGTTTTAAATGTAAAAATCAACGGATAAAAAGAACACACATCTAACACAACGTGAATCTTGCCAAGGCTGTGGCTCTCATTCTGTAAACACTCAATCAGAGGCTTGAGGTTCACGGCCTTCTTCCGGATTGTTTTCTTGCCCCACTTCACTTTCATCCTCGTGAAACAATCCGTGCCCAGTTCACGTATTTTTTCTAGGTCTACGCTTAAGTGGCAAGTCGGATACTCGTATACTGCGTCAGAAACCTTTTGTCGTCGTTCAGGATGAAGGCGAACCCTCATCACGGGACAAAAGTATCTCTTCTTAAACCACAACCACGTTTTCACTTGCTCAGCGAGCATGTGGATGGCAGTCACTTTCTTGTTTGCTGGAAGGCGCACATAGCACGAAATTCCTGTTTTTACAAACATAATTTTTAATATAGATTTGCAGAGGTTGATAACTACAGGTGACCAGAATATTGAAGTAGTTTTTTAAAGGTAGTAGGTCCAAGCTGTGAAAGTGTTGAAGCGGCGGTAATGTAGATCCAAGCTGTCGTGGTACTGAGGCGCTGATTGGTGGCTGCCTCAGTACTGAGGCTGTGATTGGATGTTGTTGGAGGCTGTCTACCGATCATGAAGGTTGCAAGATCCAACCTCTGCCAAAGTACTCTCTCTCTCTCTCGCTCTCGCTTTCGCTCTTGCTCTCGCTCCCGCTCCCTCTCTCTCTCTCTCTCTCTCTCTCTCTCTCTCTCTCTCTCTCTCTCTCTCTCTCTCTCTCTCTCTCTCTCTCTCGCTCTCTCGCGCTCTCTCTCTCTCTCTCTCTCTCTCTCTCTCTCTCTCTCTCTCTCTCTCTCTCTCTCTCTCTCTCTCTCTCTCTCTCTCTCTCTCTCTCTCTCTCTCTCTCTCTCTCTCTCCTTGTCTCTTTCTCTCGCTTTATCTATTTTTCTTTCTTTTCTATCTCTTTCTTTCTTGCTTTCTCTTTTTCTTTTCCTCTCTTTCTCTTTCTCTTTCTTGTTCTTTCTGTGTGTGTCCCTTCAGTTTCTTTAGGCACTAATTAGCTAATTAGCTAATCAGCTCGTTGTATGGTTCAATGCACCGAGGCTCCGAGGCTCCGAGGCAAGGGTTCCAGCTTCACTGCTTTCATTACCTGTCTTTAACTCGTCAGGTGGTTGAGCTCCTCCTTGCTGCATGCATTGTGACTTTCGTGTCCTTAGCATTGACAGATCTTGTACTGAGTGAAGTGTTCCTGGGAAGCCCTTTACCTCGCAGTCTCCCACGTTGAAGTATGCCTTTTTGCCTCTTATTCATGACGAGGGTTGAGTGAAAAGAAAAGAGATAGAAATGTTGACATGTTCGTTATCAGGTCATCGTTAGGTTTTCATTTTGGATTGTTTCTCGTTTTCGTTAGTTTTTCTATTTTCATTTTTCTTTATCTTACTTAGTTTTTAACCTTCTTGTTATCTTCTTTTATTCTTTTATTTACAACCTTCTTATTCTTGTTTTCCTTCTCCTTATTGTCCTTGTTTTCCTTTCCTCCTACTCCTTCTCCTTCTTTTTCGTCTCTTCCCTTTCATTATCCTCCTCCCTTTAACTACGTAATCTTATGCCTTTAGTGGATCTTGCTCATTATGTCTTCCTTTCTGCTTTCATCGCTTTTTCATTCTCCTCTTTCACACATTTTGGAATATTTTTCTCCTCATATTTTTTCTCCGTCACACCTATTTTCTTTTTCCTTCTTATATCCGTCATTATCTATCTATTAATATATCTATTTTGACTCCTAATTCTGAAAACTCCTTTAATGGGGTAGTGATGTTTTTTTTATCTCTACACTTCATCCTTGCACACTCCACTCCAATTATCGACCTTTCTTTGTATTTCCTCTTCGTCATCTCATTTCTTCTTGTGTGTTGCTGCTTCTCATACTTCCACCACAAGTAATTTTTTCTCCCTTAGTAAACACACCAAACTTTAACTTATATATTTTCATGACTTTTTCCATCTACTCTAAATCATATATACCTTTCAGATAACTCCTTCCTACTCCTTCCCGTCTTTCTTTTCATCCTATTCCCTTGCAAAGCTCTCTTCTGTGTCTCACCATCTGTGCTTTTATGCTCGCACAAACTCGAACTAAAATATTCAAATTGCAAAGAATTTTTTGTTTCCTGGGTCTATTTTATGTCCGTCAATTATTTTCCTTGCAAAGCCCTCTCCTGTGTCTCTCCATCCAGGCTGCCATACTTGCACATAATTGAGCCAAGATGATCAAACTCTTTCTCCTCTGTTATCTGCGCATTCCCTGATCCCACACTGATTTTGTTACTTAACGCTTTCCTTGTATTGATCTAAGAAAAAGTCATGACTTATCTTTTTTCTTCTCATAAACTGCCACTTTATTTTGTATTTGTATTTATTTTTATAAGTAACGTCACATAACTGTTGTGTTGTTCCGGCGCCTTAACACCAATCAATCAATCAATCAATTCCTTATACAAATAGTTTTGAACTGATTTTTTGCAACTCCTTTACTTCCCTCCACGAAAGTTAATGTACGATTTCTATATAAACCATTGCAGTAACTTCTCTGTATTAACTTTGTTTTGTGTCTCATTGATACTTTATAGACTAGTACTCCACATTTTTTATCTTTCATTGGGACACGGCTCACTGTTGTATATCCTTGATTATCAAACTTTTCCGTCTTTGCCTATCAGATTCCACCTATCCTTCTTGTTGGAAGTATACCTACTTACAACCTGTTCCAAAGAAAGGTGACCGCTCCAATCCCTCAAGCTACCGTCCTATTGCTTTGATGTCATGCCATGCTAAAGTCTTTCAGTCTCTCCTTACCAGGAAGATTCAGAGGCATCTATCCGCCCTCTACCTTCAATCTCATCGTCAGTATGGCTTCCGATCTGGACGCTCTACTAGCGATTTTCTGGCTTTCCTTACTGACTCTTGGTCATTCTCTTTTAGGGGTTTTGGTGAAACTTTTGCTGTTGCCTTAAATATATCAAATGCTTTTGATAGAGTATGGCATAAAACTTTGATTTCTAGACTTCCCTCTTCCGGTTTGTATCCTTTTCTATTTTCTTTTATATCTAATTTATTTTCTGAACATTCTATTGTAGCAGTGGTAGACGGCCACTGTCCTTCCTCTAAACCTATCAATAGCGGTGTTCCACAGGGATCTGTCCTATCACCCACTCTTTTCCTATTATTCATCAATGACCTTCTCAATCTTATCTATTCATATGCTGCTGATGACTCTACCTTGCACTTCTCCACGTTTTTTTCCAGACGTCTAAACCTGAAACAGGTAAATTATTCAGGTGAAGACGCCACAGAACGCATAATTTCTGATCTTTCTTTAATTTCAGATTGGGGCAGAGAAAGCCTTGTGTTGTTCAATGCCTCAAAAACTCAATTCCTTCATCTATCCACTCGAAAAAATCTTCCAGACAACTATCACCTCTACTTCGATGACACAAACCTATCCCCCTCTTCTACTCTTAACTGGAAGTCTCATATCTCTTCTCTTGCTAAATCAGTTTCCAAGAAGTTCGGTGTCCTGTGTCGTCTCCATCAGTTTTTCTCCCCTATCCAGTTGCTGACTGTACAGGGGCCTTATCCGCCCCTGTATGGAGTACGCATCTCACGTATGAGGAGCTCCACGCACAAAGAGTTGCTAAACAAGGTTCAGTCAAAAACTTTTCGTCTTATTGACTACCCTCCTCTTATTGACTGTCTTAAACCTCGTACTCTCCGCCGAAATATTGCATCTCTAGCTATCTTCTACTGTTATTTCCATGCGGTAGTGCAGTAGTCAGCGTGCAGGCATGACAACTCAGGGTCCCGAGTTCGATCCCCCGAAATCCGTTAGCCACTGTTCTATCTTTGCTATTACCGCCGAGTGGCCAAAGATTATCCAAAATTGCTGCCATACTGTTCTCAAAACGGGATCTGCAATGTTTATATGCTTTGAGACAGTGCAGCAGTTAGCCTCCTCGCATTCATCGTCAGAGAAAACGTGAGAAATTAGAGGCGTTACTATAAAGAATCTAATAACCTGAACCACTAACAGGTGGAGGCCGACCACCAATAAGCCTCCATCAATTCCTACCGGCCACAATAGGTATATGATGTATAAAACAAAAAATAATGCTAACTGATCTTCTAAACTTGCTAACTGCATGCCTCCCATCCTCCCGCGGTCCCGCCGCATGCGATTTTCTATTTGCTCTCATCTCTAATTCTATCCATCTCCCTTATGCAAGAGTTAATCAGTATTTTCACTTTTTCTTCCCTTTTACTGGAAAACTCTAGAACTCTCTATCTGAATTTGTACTTTTACCTTACTACGACTTGAACCCATTTAAGAGAAGAGTATGAAGACACCTGCAACCTTAATTTGGCCTCCCTTTTTAATTACTCTTTCTTCTTTAGGGAACCGGCGATCACCGGTAGGCTTTTTTATATAACGCTTTTTTTTTTTTTTTGTCTTTGTCTGGTTCTGCAATAGCATAAAAAAACATTAATCATTCTCTAAACGTATTCTATTTATCATTTTGCAGCATTTATTGTTTGTATTCTTTAACGTCATCTTTCTTTAATTCATTTACTAATCTTGTTTTATTGTTGTATTTCATTACTCATTTTCCGTTTTCATTGAATTTGTTTTCATCCAATCGATGCATCCTTCAATACGTTTGATTACTTTCATCGAGTTGCAATTTTACACTTACGTCTCACACTTCTTTTCCTGACCGTTATTAAGTATTTTGACCTACCTTCTACTTTTCTCAGAATTTGCTTCCACGTTTCTTCACTTTTACCCATGTGTCTTGCTACGCTCACCTTTTGCAACACTTTCCCCGTCCTGCCTCTTTTACAATTGCTTCTTCTGTCTCACCACTTTTCCCCACCATACATAACCTCTTAACTACCTCCTACCTTTTTTCTCGCCACTTTTCTCTTACCTCCTTTCCACCTCTTTCTTTCTGTTTTGCTCCACTAGTATACCATTTTCCTCACCGTTTGTGTACATATACAAGTCGTCCTACCCACGTTCAACATTCCTTCCTCCCCCTCTCTCTCTCCCCTTAGCTTCGCACATTCATTCAATTACAGTTATAAGTCACTCATGTTAGGGTCCGCTGCTTATGAAGAGGAGTTTTATTTTAGCTGCCTCGACCGTCCCGCCCTCCACTTGTTTGACAAACTCACCATAACTGTGTCCACGCAGGGGAAACACGGAACGAGGAAAGGAAAATGGCGTTTTTGTTTTGTTTTTTATGGGATTTAAGAAAAATTAATTAATTAATTGTTTGAAAAAGAAGTAAGAAAAATATTAGAGAAAACGAAAGAGTGAATGAAATACAGGATAAATATAAATTGGTATATGTGTGAGTGGAAAGGGGATAGAGAACCAGTTAACAAAAAAACGTCTTATTTCATCTCTCTGCCGTGCTAATTTTTCTTAAAGGTTTTCTCTTCTGTTCTTCTGCAACATTTTCAACAAGAGACATACTAATACACTTTCGCTGGCCATGACTTTTGTTCAGGTGTTTTATGGATGGAGGGCAGCCCGTCAAGGCCATTGTTAGCAAGGCAGGCGTGTGGTGGCTGGCTCTGCTTAATTCATGACAGTGCGTTTGAATAAGACTTTTTTCTCGCCTTCCCCTCACATCCTTGCGCAAAGAGACATCTGGACCTGAAATTAAAACAGCTCTCCCGTCCCCAGCTGCAGGCTTTCTTTGGAGGCTCACTAGACACACTCCACCTGTTGGTTCAGTTGTCCTCGCGCCCTTTTTTCCTATTTTCTCTGGCTCTTCTCCTCCACTCACAGCCCTCGGCAAGAACATGGTGGAAGGTGATCCCTGGTTACTCACCTTTACCTTTAAGCACCTTCCACCCTGCCATGCCTCGCTACTTCTACTGTATGGTCTCAAACCCCTGCCACTCAGTTATCATTGTTTCCCCTGTCAAGTGTGCCACTTCTGTTCTTCATTTCTCCCGCTAAACCTATCACCACCCTGTTGCTCTGTCCTCACGTCTTGTTTTCATTACTTCCCGTTGTCGCCTCTTCTTCCCTGTCACAATTTGCTCCCCTTCTCCTTTCCTTCCCGTCACTTCATTGTCGCCAACACACACTCCTAATCCTCTCACTAACACCACTCCACAACCACCGGTTCGCACCCCTCACCTTTCTCTCCTCTCTTTCCCATTCTCCTCCTAAGCCCTTTAGTCTTTCTTTAATTCCTAGTTTATCTTTTTCCCCACTCACCAACCCCCTTTGATTTTTTCTTCTTGGGCCTATCCTTTATCTTTTATTTTTGTTCTTCCCCTCCGCTGTTCGTTCGCTCCGCCCGCTTCTTTCCCTGCCTAGCTTTCCCTTGTTCCTCCCTTGGCCGCGGAGGGGAAGGGAAAGTAGCCTGCCTGTATCTGCTGCTTGTCTAGTATCTCTCTCCTTTTAATCTGCACAAAATTACTACATTTCACTGTCTTGCATTTGTTCTGTGAGTTTTTTTCTTGTAGAGGATGGACTAGCTTGTCGGAGTGTCAAATAATTACAACTATTATTATAGATTATATTATTCCTTTCTGTTATTATTATCAGCATCATTATGTTTTATATCACCATTTCCTTATTTTTTTTCTTCTTATTTATTTATGTACATACATTTTGCAATACTAAGTCAAACACTGGAAGAACAAGGGGGTTCGGTCAAACAGAAAGGACGAACAATGAAAGTATTTATAAAGTGTAGGGGACGCATAAGGGATTGAGTTGAAGAGCTTAACTGATGGGAGTGAAGACCATCAGGTAGGGGAGTATGCAGGTGACTAGCTCTGGGAAGGGAAGGGAAGGGAAGGGGCAAGGAAACGCGAGGGCAGCTGGGACGTCTGAGAAAATAGTAGTAGTAGCAGCAGCAGATGTTATAAAGCACATGTGTGTCTTGTTTACTGGCACTTTTTCATCTGCAGCGAGAGAGAGAGAGAGAGAGAGAGAGAGAGAGAGAGAGAGAGAGAGAGAGAGAGAGAGAGAGAGAGAGAGAGAGAGAGAGAGAGAGAGAGAGAGAGAGAGAGAGAGAGAGAGAGAGAGAGAGAGAGAGAGAGAGAGAGAGAGAGAGAGAGAGAGAGAGAGATGCACACGGAAACAGAGGAAACTAATATATATATATATATATATATATATATATATATATATATATATATATATATATATATTGATAGACTGTAAGGTAGAGAATCTACATCAGGAAAGATAAAACTGCGTGGAGAAAAAGAAAAAAAACATTTACTGATGAATAATTAAAATGTTTTTTTTACGTGCCTTCCAACTCATGTAAAAGGAAAGGAAAAATAACATTGTTGGCACTCATAGTTTCATATCAAATTATATATATGATAATTAAATGCTTCCTATTCTTTTTCATTAGAAAGCCTTGCGGGAAAAGGTGCGTTACCTTGTTGCCCAGAGTCACTCTAGGACATCAAATAAAAACATTTGAAAATGCATTTCATCAGTGTTGCTATACAAAGAAATTTATTAAACATCTCTCTCTTTCACTCTCTCTCTTTCTCTCGTTCTCTCTCTCTCTCTCTCTCTCTCTCTCTCTCTCTCTCTCTCTCTCTCTCTCTCTCTGCTCTCTGTCTCTGTCTCTCTCTCTCTCTCTCTCTCTGTCTCGTCTCTCTCTCTCTCTCTCTCTCTCTCTCTCTCCTCTCTCTCTCTCTCTCTCTCTCTCTCTCTCTCTCTCTCTCTGTCTCTGTCTCTGTCTCTCTCTCTCTCTCTCTCTCTCTTCTCTCTCTCTCTCTCTCTCTCTCTCTCTCTCTCTCTCTCTCTCTCTCTCTCTCTCTCTCTCTCTCTCTCTCTCTCTCTCTCTCTCTCTCTCATTTTCTCTCAGTGGCAGTCCTTCATTATCATGCCAAGGGTGAGGGAGGACGCCCATGCACCTGTTAAGTCAGCAGAAAGTGACAGATGTCTTCCAGAAATAATTATTATCCTTTAATTGTAAAAACAGGTACATTGTCTATCTCACTACTTTTACTACTAGTTCTACAGCTGCTGCTGCTACTGTTGTTGTTGTTGTTGTTGTTGTTGTTATGACTAGTGTTGTATTAATTGTTCTTATCATTATTAGTGTTGTTGTTGTTGTTGTTGTTGTTGTTGTTGTTGTTATTGTTGTTGTTGCTACTGCTGCTGCTCCTCCTCCTCCTATGACGTCGTAGTTGCTCCGTGTAATGCCACCGCTGATCCAAATACTAATGCCACTGCTGATCCAATTATTAAAGTTTGTTATGTAAATGCTCGCATCATCAGAAATAAATTCACAGATCTCGAAGCTTTCGCTGCGATGGATCAGTACCACATCATAGGAGTCACAGAATCATGGTTAGATACGTCGAACAGAGATTACATTGCAGAGTTTCAGTTACCTGGTTATACAATCTTTAGCTGTGAAAGAGAGAACAGAATTGGCGGTGGTGTAATCCTATATATTCACAGCTCGCTCCATCCGATCTCCATTAAAACAGAACCCATCAACAGTGTTGACACAGTTTTTATCGAATTAAAGAGTAACTCAAGTAGAAAAATACTCGGATTGATTTACAGACCACCGGGGCGCACCGCTGAAATTGACCGTTTACTATTCGAATCAATCTCCGAAACAATTAGTCAATGCGAGACAATTATTATGGGTGATTTTAATTTGCCAGTAACGAGATGGGGAAATCCGTTACGATCTCATACAGGACACGACCTGTACACGAACTTATTAGAGAGCGAATTACATCAACACGTTCACGAACCGACGCGAGACTTAAATACCCTTGATCTCATTCTTTCAACAAGTAAAGATTTAGTCAGCAACGTAAATGTCGGCCCAGTTTTCAGTTCTAGTGACCATTGGATAATCACGTTCAATTTGAAAATTAAGGAAATAAAAGTAAAAGACAGTAAGGAGAAGGTACCGAATTACCAAAGGGCGAATTTCATCAGAATGCGAACAATTCTAGAAGACACTGACTAGAGTGAACTGTTGTCAGAGTCAGATATTGATAAGACATGGGAGGCCTTTACCACAAAACTGAATGAAGTTATAAGCGTATGTGTACCGTATCGATGCAGACGTTCAGCAAGGAAGAACAAACCAAAATGGTGGAATGAAGAGATAAAAAACAGCCTCTCACTCAAAAAACACGCGTACAATAAGTACATATTAACTAAAAGCCAAGATGACAAAGTAGAGTTTGACAGAATTCGTCGCGATACTAAGAGATTGATAAAGCGTAGCAAGAAAAACCTTGAAGAATATATAGCGGAATCATGTAAATCTAATCCTAAAGAATTTTATAGTTTTTTAAGAGTAAAAAAGCCCTTACCTGCAATATCGGTCCACTTACTAAAGGACATGGAAATCACACAAATGACGAAAACGAAATGGCTACAATCCTTAATAACTTTTTTGCATCCGTATTTACAGAAGAGGATTGTTCATCATTTCAGCCACTTAAGATTAGAGGGACCGTAAACTTCTTAAATGATATACTCATAGTAGAAAATGACGTTTTGCAAAAAATCGATAAGATGAAAACAAATAAAACCCCTGGACCAGATAAAATTTCCCCGAGAATCTTGAAAGAGGTCAAGCACCAGATCAGTAAACCGCTTACAATCTTATTCAATAAATCCTTAAGAGATAGTAAAGTTCCATCAGATTGGAAACGTGCAAATGTAACACCAATCTTCAAAAAGGGGGACAAGTCACAACCCGGAAATTATAGGCCAATCAGTCTGACATCAGTTGTATGTAAATTAATGGAGACAATCATTCGTGACAATGTGCTGAAATTCCTTGAAGACAACGATATAATAAAACCCTCACAGCATGGTTTTCGTAATAAACGTTCATGTTTTACTAACTTATTAGACTTCTTCCACAATGTTTTTGACGCGTACGATGAAAGCAGAGCAGTAGATGTCATATATCTGGATTTTCAAAAGGCCTTTGATAAAGTACCTCATCAACGATTGCTTGATAAACTAATGACTCATGGTATCTCTGGTAGCATTTACAATTGGCTTCTGGACTGGCTCTCTGAACGCAAGCAGAGAGTAGTCTTAAACGGTGTCTCCTCTCAATGGTTAAACGTAAAAAGTGGCGTACCACAAGGCTCAGTGCTTGGTCCTGTCTTATTCTTGATATATGTTAATGACATAGATGATGGGATCACTTGCAAAATATCGAAATTCGCTGACGATACGAAAATTCTCAGCAAAGTAACTACGACAATTGACAGAGAAGTCTTACAATCAGACCTAGATCGACTAACGTCTTGGGCCAATAAATGGCAAATGAAATTTAACGTTGAAAAATGCAAGGTATTACACATCGGAAGAAATAATGATCACGTTCAGTACTCAATGAATGGTAAATCACTTTCTACAGTAAACAAAGAAAAAGATCTGGGAATCACAATATCAAACGATTTAAAGCCCAGTCAACATTGCTCAGAGGTAGTTAAAACTGCTAACAGATTGGTCGGCTTCATTGGGCGTACTTTCGAAAATAAATCAGAAAAAGTCATATTAAAACTGCATAATTCACTAGTACGACCCCATCTTGAGTATTGCGTACAGTTTTGGTCCCCATATTACAGAAAGGACATTGACAAACTGGAAAGAGTCCAGCGAAGAATAACAAAAATGATTCCAAGGCTGAAAAATAAACCTTATGAAGAAAGACTTAAAGAACTAAACTTATTCAGCCTAGAAAAACGGAGGATGCGAGGGGATTTAATTGAAATGTTCAAGATAATCAAAGGATTCGATAATATCAATGCAGAAGATTACATTACTTTTGATCGATCAAATATAACAAGAAGACGTCATTCTTTTAAGATTACTGGTAAAAGATTCACATCAAACGAAGCTAAGCACTTCTTTTTCAATCGGATCGTTAATGTTTGGAACTCCCTGCCCGCCAATGTCGTCGACAGTAAAACAATTACAACGTTCAAAAATAGACTTGACAAATATTTAGAAGCCAATCCACAACTAAAATACTATCCGTTAACGTAGCAAACTTTGAGTAAGTTCATCCTGATGTACCTAACTTACGAAATGTCGATTCAAAAGACGTCGCTAGTGGCCTGACATCGCTTGCCAGGAAGTAGTGGTAGCAGTAGTGGTAGTGACAGTCTGGTCTTGGTTGGTCTTCCTTTCCCTGCCAGCCATGGCTGGGGAGAGAAGCCTTCACCCTTACTATCCTGTATCCTTCACTCTAGAGTAGATAGTGTACTCACAAACAGCCTCGTAAGGGCCAACAGGCCTGTTGTTGTTTGTTCTTCCTATGTGTTCCTCCTCCTCCTCCTCCTCCTCCTCCCTCCTCCTCCTCCTCCTCCTCCTCCTCCTCCTCCTCCTCCTTCTTTTCCTTTTCCTCCTTTCCCTCCTCTTCCTCCTCCTTTTATCCCACTTTACCTAGAAGTTGGTAGAGTAGCAAGTAAATAATTAGTGAGAGTTGAAGCATTAACTGATTACTTTGAATCCGTTTATACCGTTAAATACACGAATAAAATCCGTGAAATAACCCCAACCCAACCTATCTAGATTATATCAAGCGATGCAACTTTACAGAGAACACAGTAACAAAAGCACTTGATTAAGTTACAGCGAACAAAACTACTGGTCTTGATTGTATTTCAGTGAAAGTTTTAAAACAGACAAAATACGAAATCAGCAAACCTCTTTTCAATAAATAGTACATATTACTCCCATACAAAATACGGGAGTCAGTGCTACCAAATAACTACAAAGCAATCAGCCTGACATCTTTAGCTGGTAAACTAATGGAAACTATAATGTGCGACAAGCTAGTGAGTTTCCTTAAAGAAAGTATTGTGATTGAAATACTGAACATAGCTTTCTTAACAAACGTTCTTGTTTTACGAATGATCTTGACATTTATAACGATGTATTAAACATTTATGACGAAACAAAAGCAGTCGATTTCATTTAGTTATATTTTCAAAAAGCTTTCTTCAAAAT
>JAPQNM010000005.1:2810127-2812627 GCA_029783475.1 Metacarcinus magister
GTAGTAGTAGTAGTAATAGAAGTAGTTATAATAGTAGTAGTAGTGGTAGTAATAGTAGTAGTTATTATAGTAGTAGTAGTAGAAGTAGTAGTAGTAGTAGTAGTAGTAGTAGTAGTAGTAGTAGTAGTAGTAGAAGTAGTTGTTGTAGTAGTAGTAGTAGTAGTAATAATAGTAGTAGTAGTAGTAGTAGTAGTAGTAGCAGTAGCAGTAGCAGTAGCAGTAGCAGTAGCAGCAGTAGCAGTAGTAGTAGCAGAAGTATAGGAGCAGTAGTAGTAGTAGTAGTAGTAGTAGTAGTAGTAGTAGTAATAGTAGTAACAGCAGTAGTAGCAGAAGTATAGTAGCAGTAGTAGTAGTAGTAGTAGTATTGATAGTAGTAAAACACCGTTATTTGTTCTTGGTAAAGTTAGTGTTGGAATTCCTTTTTGTACAAAATAGTATTTTTTTCTTTATTTGTAAATGTCAAGTGGTCATTTAGATTGTGCACATATGCATATTGTTTTGTTATTCTTTTATTACTTTTGATTTTCTATCCTTATATATTCAAATTTTTATTTTTATTTTTTCACTTATTAGCTAATTAAAGTGATGTGTGTGTGTGTGTGCGTGCGTGCGCGTGTGCGAGTGTGTGTGTGTGTGTGTGTGTGTGTGTGTGTGTGTGTGTGTCTGTGTGTCTGTGTGTCTGTATGTCTGTGTGTCTGTGTGTCTGTCTCTGTGTCTGTGTCTGTGTCTGTGTCTGTGTTTGTGTCTGTGTCTGTGTGAGTGAGTGTGAGAGACAGAGAGAGAGAGACAGAGAGACCGAGACAGAGAGAGAGAGACAGAGAGACAGAGAGAGAGAGAGAGAGAGAGAGAGAGAGAGAGAGAGAGAGAGAGAGAGAGAGAGAGAGAGAGAGAGAGAGAGAGAGAGAGAGAGAGAGAGAGAGAGAGAGAGAGAGAGAGAGAGAGAGAGAGAGAGTGTAATAGTGTAAGAGTGTAAGAGTGTGAAAGAGTGTGAAAGAGTGTGAAAGAGTGTGAGAGAGTGTGAGAGAGTGAGAGTGAAAGATAGTGAGAGAGAGTGAGAGTGTGAGAGAGAGAGAGTGTGTGTGAGAGTGTGAGAGTGTGAGAGAGAGAGAGTTTTCTTTGGTATTGCATTTCATTTTAATGCTTACGAGGGTATCTCATTTTAGCGTCATAGGTTGTTGAGGTTGTTTTGTGTCCAAGGCTTGTAGGGAAGAAGTCGAGGGAGAGGCGGGGTGAGGCGGGGTGAGGTTGGTCAGGGATGGATTGGGAGGCTGAACTGGCGGTGCAAGAGAGGTGCTGTGGCGCAGCACCATATTGTATTGTGTTGCTTTGATTCTGTTGTGATTTCCGATCTTCTTGTGATTGTGAAAGAAAATTGGTTTTGTGTGAGTATTGCTAGGAAAAATCCGTAAGCGCACGAGTAGTGTTTTTTATCAGTGTCGCGTTAGTCATATTGTGGCTTATTTGATTAATGCCTTTTGATAACGTTTTGTAATCAACGTTGGTGGGTAAAAACCTCAGAATACAATTGAACTACTCTGCCATTACAGCAGCAGTATTATATACAGAAAAGTTTTAATAATGCGGCGAAAATGCAAAGTAGTTGTTGGTGGAGGCAGTACCAGCGTTGGTGGTGGTGGTGGTGGTGGTGGCGGTGGTGGTTGTGGTTGTGGTGGTGGTGGTGGTGGTGGTGGTGGTGGTGGCGGTGGTGGTGGTTGTGGTTGTGGTTGTGGTTGTGATGGTGGTGGTGGTGGTGGTGGTATAAAATTTTCGTTGTTTTTTTCCTGTCTTTGCTAAGTTTGCGAAAATATACTCGAATTAAGTTTTTTTCCCAACAGTTCAATGGATATAGTTAATGCTCCTTGGTCGGAGGTATGGCAAGCTGTTACATGCAGGTCGCGTTTAGTCTGTCAACACGATATACGAATATACTTAATTATTTCTCTCTGCACGTTGATGCTATTGCATAATACTTGATTTATTGGTTAAGCAATGGGAAGCAGAACATTATATTAGATATAGATGAACATGATTGAAATGAAACTAGGTAATAAAAGCGTATTCGTAATGCAAAGTACAGAATAAACATATTCATGTATGTTTCTGTTTCATGTTGAATTCTTATAGAATTGTTATATATAGTAAAAAGACCAGATGATATAATTTCTATGAGAACATTCTGTTGTAAGATTCTTGATAAAGCGAAAAGTTAAAGCGATAGTGATGTTTTTCAAGCCAAGATGTAGAACAGGTATGCGGACGCAGAGTATACTATGAACAGCTTACAAGATGGTCATTACTGGCTACCACTTTACCTGAGTATAATTTCGTAAAATAAAATAAATAAATAAATCACCTACACTACCACCACCACCACCACCACTACCAACAACAACAGCATCACTAAGAATGATTACACCACCACTAGCACCCTCGTCACCCATCCCTCACCGCCCCACCACCTTTTCACCTAGAGACTGACTGGTGGCGTGGGATGGAAATG
>JAPQNM010000005.1:2817627-2820127 GCA_029783475.1 Metacarcinus magister
GAGTTCTGGCGCCAGCCACGGGAACTTGCTCGTGTTTGGGGTTTCTTCGTAGATCTTGAGGGTGCCCACCCGCCGGGCCAAGCCGAGGTCAATCACGGTCACTTCTTGAACATTGTTGTCGGTCTGAACGCATACGTTATCTCCCTTGAGGTCGTTATGAGCGAAACCTTTCCTGAGTATTCTCTGTAATATCCGCGAGATCTTCAAGAAGACACTGATGGTGTCAGCAAAGGGAGGTTTCGTACTGAAGTATCGTTCTGCGGTTGTGCCACCAAAGTCAGTAATTATTTGGCGAGTCTTCACGCAGACCCCGACCAAGCGCTGCACGCCGAAAAGCTGCAATTGTTGCAGATTTATCGCCTCAACGACGAGATCATCGAGTGAGTTTGCAGGAAATGATTTAATGACGAACGGCTTGAGAGTGTTGGGATGGATGACTTTGAAGCACGCACCATAGCTGCCTGAACCCAAACACTGAAGCCCCAAGCTGCTTATGTCTTGCACGTAACTGCTCCTGAAGAGAGGGATTCCATTTCGTTGCAGACACCTGTGTGCCCACTTCTCTTTGGAGGAAAGTTGAGTTCCTTTGCCGCAACGCCCCTTATGTTCCTTGGCTTTCTCCAGGAGAGGTGGAAGCTTTTGTTCTGGCGTGTAAGATCCTTGATGCTGCTTAACTGGTGTAAGGTTTGGAATCGAATTACTTCCTGCCTCGTCATCATAAGGCTCCATCAGCTCCGTGACAGGTGCCAGGACATGAGAGGCAGGGTGTGCTGCATCATTTCCCAGCCTCTGCCTCTTAGCTAAGCAAGGCAAAGATTCACTTGTTGGCTTCGGATTTGCCGGTCTTTTCCTCTTGAGGTCTGACGTTGCTGTTTGGTCCTCAGGTAGATCAGTAGTGTTCCTGCGTTTCTTTTTCATGGCAGGACATTCTTCATCTGGTGATGGTGAAGGAATCTTTCGCTTCTTTGCTTCTGACGTCGTTACTCGTATTGTATTACCTGCTCGGTCCTTGGGAGGGCCAGCAGTATTCCTGCGTTTCTTTTTCATGGCAGGACATTCTTCATCTCCTGATAGTAAAGGAATCCTTCGTTTCTTTGCTTCTGACATGTTGTGCGTATTATAGTGATTCTTCAAGGTGCGAAAACTGAGATGACGAAAATATTCAAGTAGATTTTTTCGAGTGCTATGGTTCCAAATTGATGTGAAGATGACTTAACTCCAATCTGCATCAGTTTTGAAGCAGGGGAGTCCGTGCATGGGGTGAGGAGAGGCGTATCATATGGTAATAGACTTAACTCCAATCTGCATCAGTCTTAAGAGTTTGTTTCTACTTATCTTCCTCTTCCTCCTCAGTCACAAGGTTCAGTATACTTGGCCCCATTCTTTTTCTAATTTATGTCAATGGTATTGATGAAGGCCTCACCTGTACGATATAGAAATTTGCCGACGATACGAAAATCACAAGTAAAGTAACTACAACCGCCGAAAAAATGCAATTACAATCCAACCTCGACATCTTAGTAAGTTGGTCAGAAAAATGGCAAATGAAATTTAATGTTGATAAATGTAAAGTTTTGCATATCGGAAACAATAATCATTACACAAATTATACAATGAATGGCTCCGAACTTTCCAAGGTTAGCCATGAAAAATACTTAGTGGTAAGTATTAGTAACGACCTTAAACCTAGTAAACATTGTTCAGACGTTATTAAGACAGCTAACAAACTGGTCGGCTTCATCGGTAGAGCTTTTGGGTATAAATCTGAAAAAAGATATCCTTACACAACATAATACACTTGTATGCCCTCATCCAGAATATTGCATTCAGTTCTGGTCGCCATGTTATAAAAAAAAATATTAATAAGCTGGAGAGAATACAAAAAAGAGTTCCTAAATTGATCCCAAGATTGCGAAACAAGTTATACGAAGAATGACTAAAGGAGCTCAACTTATTCAGTTTATCCAAACGTATGCTACGAGGAGACCTAATTGAGGTATCTAGAATTTTCCACTGCTTTGACATTATTAACATTATTGACTATGTAACTACCGATCTCACAAGCACCACTCGTAACAATGGCTTCACGATCATTGGTAAGCGTTTTAGATCAAATGAAGTGAAGCACTTTTTCTTCAATAAAATCGTGAATATTTGGAATTCTCTCCCAACACAAACAGTTAATAGTATCACATTCGAATCATTAAAGAAGAAACTCGGTAAGCACTTAGTATCTGTTCACCAAATTGAGTATTTCATTCCTGCGTAATTTTGTTTTTTTTCTTAGAAATAGATGTAGATTCTTCTTCTTTTTCTCACTTTCCTATATAAATTCCAAGATAGTTTGTCTATGCTACATGGTACAACTTCCTCTTCCGGCCAGATTCGGCTGGAGGGAGAAGTGGTTGGGAAGGATTCTTCCACTTTGCTATCATTTTGTCTCTATCAAGAAGGTATTATAGTAGTAGTGTAGCCACACGGACAGTCTCGTTAGGTCCAG
>JAPQNM010000005.1:2835908-2838408 GCA_029783475.1 Metacarcinus magister
TATATATATATATATATTATATATATATATATATATATATATATATAATATATATATATATATATATGAGTAGGCAGTAGACACCTGCCGCCCGGTGGAATACTCCAGGAGAGGTACTTACGGGGATGTAGGCAGTGCTGCAGACTGAGTGATTCCCCGTGTCCTCTCTTCCCGGTTCCCTTAGTGTCTCATTTACACAAGAGAGCAGCTGCAGCCTGCCCTCTAAAGACAACTTCTTCTACTACCTACATAACATTACTACACCTTACACTTTTACACTCTCTTCAAATCAAAATTTAAAAATGGCTTCACCACACCCAGCCTCGGAGTCCCCATCTGGGGAGGGGACCACAAATGTCCCCAGGTCGGACTGCCCCTCTGCTGACGACCTCGGGTGTCTTGACACTTCCTCTAATACTTTTACTCTCGATTTCTGCAACATTCGTGGCCTTAGATCTAATTTCCAATCTGTGGAACACCATCTCTCCTCCACTAAACCTCATCTTCTCTTCCTAACTGAAACACAGTTGTCTGTGACTACTGACAGCAGCCCCTTCTCTGTTCCCTCCTACTTTCTCTATCCTCATTTTCAATCCAAAGCTGGCTGTTGCGCATATGTGCGTAACGACATTACTTGCTCTCGTGCCCACAATCTTGAATCTTCAGAATTTTCTACCATCTGGCTAAGACTTCAATGTCACTCTCTAACTAAATTCATCTGTGCTGTATATCTCTCACCTAATTCCTCTGACTATGTAAAATTCTTTGACTATTTGACTTCCAAGGTGGAGCACATCCTATCTCACTTTCCTTATGCTGAGATCTCCATTTTAGGGGATTTCAATGTTCACCACCAGCTTTGGCTTTCATCTTCTTTCACTGACCAACCTGGTGAACAAACCTTCAACTTTGCTATCCTTCATGACCTAGAGCAGCTAGTGCAGTTCCCTACCCGTATCCCTGACCGCCTTGGAGACACGCCCAACATTCTTGATCTTTTCCTAACTTCCAACCCTTCAGCTTACTCTGTTAAACTTTCCTCTCCGTTGGGCTCCTCCGATCACAATCTTATTTCTGTTACCTGTCCTATCACTCCAGTGCAGCCTCAGGACCCGCCTAAGCAGAGGTGCTTCTGGCATTTCAACTCTGCTAAGTGGGAAGACCTGAGGCAGTACTATTCTGATTTTCCTTGGGATGATTATTGCTACCATGTCAGAGATCCTTCTCTGTGTGCCGAGCGCATAACAGAGGTGATTATCTCTGGCATGGAGCTATACATTCCTCATACTTTCTCTAATACTAAAGCTAAAAAGCCCTGGTTTAACTCTGCTTGTTCTCGTGCTGTCAATGATAGAGAGGCGGCTCACAAACGGTACCGTAGCCATCCATCTGCTGAAACTCATGCCCTATATATTTCTGCCCGTAATCATGCCAAATCTATTCTCCAACTTACTAAAAACTCTTTCATCAATAGAAAATGTCAAAATCTTTCCAACTCTAACTCTTCTCGTGATTTCTGGCATCTAGCCAATAATATCTCTAACAATTTTACTTCTTCATCTTTCCCTCCTTTACTTCAACCAGATGGCCCCACAGCTGTCTCTTCTTTCTCTAAAGCTGAACTCTTCGCTCAAACCTTTGCTACCAACTCTACTTTGGATGATACTGGGCATATTCCTCCTACTCCTCCACCCTCTGACTACTTCATCCCTAAAATTAGAATTCTTTATTATGACGTTTTCCAGGCCCTCTCTGGCCTTGATTCTCGGAAGGCTTACGGTCCGGATGGAGTCCCTCCTGTTGTTCTCAAAAACTGTGCTTCCGAACTCGCTCACTGCCTGGTCAAACTCTTTCGTCTGTGTCTCTCTACTTCTACCTATCCTTCTTGCTGGAAGTTTGCTCACATTCAACCTGTCCCTAAAAAGGGTGACCGCTCCAATCCTTCTAACTACCGCCCTATAGCTTTGATTTCCTGCCTTTCTAAAGCCTTTGAATCTGTCCTTAACAAGAAGATAATGAGGCATCTATCAGCTCACAACCTTCTCTCTGATTGCCAGTATGGTTTCCGTAAAGGCCGATCTACTGGTGATCTTCTTGCTTTCCTAACTGAATCTTGGTCATCCTCTTTTAGGGACTTCGGTGAAACCTTTGCTGTCGGCCTTGACATATCGAAAGCCTTCGATAGAGTCTGGCATAAATCTTTAATTTCTAAACTACCCTCCTACGGATTCTATCCTTCTCTCTGTACCTTCATCTCTAGTTTCCTTTCCGACCGGTCTATTGCTGCTGTAGTGGACGGTCATTGTTCTTCTCCTAAAACTATCAACAGTGGTGTTCCTCAGGGTTCTGTCCTATCACCCACTCTCTTTCTATTATTCATCAATGATCTCCTAAATCTGACTCAATGCCCTATCCACTCCTATGCTGATGACACCACCTTGCATTTTTCAACGTCGTACAACAGACGCCCAACCCAACAAGAATTAAATGACTCAAGGCG
>JAPQNM010000005.1:2843408-2848408 GCA_029783475.1 Metacarcinus magister
TCCTTTCTCTGCCTTCATCTATCAGACTTTGATTTGTTTTTATTTCTAGCAGCAAATCCAGCGTATCTTCCACTCTACCATCACCACTTTTTGTTACCATCTCACTTCATTTTTCTTCGTGTAAATCCTTTTGATCTTCACTCACCTGCTTCTTACTCCTCCCATTCACAACACCTTTCATCTTAAACACCACCACCTACGCCTTCACCTTTACTAATGCTATCATATATATATCTTCAAAATAACCTTACACCATCCCCTACAAGACGAATCAAAGAATCCGTCAAACAAAAGCACATCAATGGAACTTTCAAGGTAACAGAGAAAGAAAACATCTAGAAAGACCGCCAAAAAACACAGGAAAGGAAAAGAGAGAAGAGCAAACAGGAGAAAGAAGAGAAGAAGGAGGAAGAAAACCGGCAGGAGTGGCGGGGGAGTGACTGAGGCGAGAGTGAAGGGCAGAAAACGTTACCTGAGAGACACATTCAAGATAAACGTGAGTGTGGAGTAACCCAGGGGTGAAAGGAGAGAATCTTGGTTCCCTTTGTGTGGCTTTATTGAAGAGCTACAAATAGACCAACACAAGAGGACTGCAGACTACTGGGTCCGACTGATTTCAAGCGGAGTAGCGTACTGTTGGGTGCTGTAATACATACTTTGATGCCACATGAACACAGACATGAACACATAATCTCCTACATAAGCGATAGGGAGAGAGAGGTGACAGGAAAATGCAAAGAATAGCGAGATTCATTTGGTCATTGGAAGGAGGTCAAGATGAAAATTGAAGGAGAGTACGAATAATAAGAGAAGGAAAGTGTGGAAAAGTGGTAGTAAAAATCAAGGAGGCTTAGGCACAGGGAAATAACGAGTAAGGGGAAGAGGAGAAGGAGGAGGAGGAGGAGGAGGAGGAGGAGGAGGAGGAGGAGGAGGAGGAAGAGGAGGAGGAAGAGGAGGAGGAAGAGGAGGAGGAGGAGGAGGAGGAGGAGGAGGAGGAGGAGGAGGAGGAGGAGGAGGAGGAGGAGGAAGAGGAGGAGGAGGAGGAGGAGGAGGAGGAGGAGGGCTACATGAAAGAGGAAATGAAGATCGCACATGTGACGCTAATGAGAAGAGGGATCCGTGAGGCCACTGTGAGGGCGTTATGACGTCCTAGGGATGGTGACAGGAGGGGGAGAAAGGACTGAGGAAGACGAGGGTGGATGTATGGAATTAGGAAACTGATAGGGAAGAGGAGAAAGAGGAGGAGAAAGACGAAAAGAAGGAAAAGGAGAAACGAGACAAAACTATGCCTCAATTGCCTCACTCTTGGCCCCATCTCCGTTTTCCTTGATGTTTCCCCTGGGAGGCCTGGCACCGTAACAAGCGTATATGTTCTTGGTATAAGGTGGCCGGCATCTCAGAACATTACTGGGATGCTGCATCAGAACTCCTCCTTCTCCTTCTCCTTCTCCTCCTCCTCCTGCTCCTGCTCTTCCTCCTGGTTCTGGTTCTTGTTCTTGTTCTTGTTCTTGTTCTTGTTCTTCTTGTTCTTCTTCTTCTCCTCCTTCTCCTCCTTCTCCTTCTCCTCCTCCTTCTCCTCCTCCTCCTCCTCCTCCTCCTTCTCCTCCTATTCCTCCTCCTCCTCCTCCTCCTCCTCCTCCTCCTCCTCCTCCTCCTCCTCCTCCTCCTCCTCCTCCTCCTCTTCTTTGCCAAGTTAATGGGGCCGCACCTGCTCTGCAATAGTGCCGTAACCATGAGTCTCGCTGGATTTTCGCAATTTGCATGACTCTTTCTCCCTCTTTCATGACGGTGGAAAAAAAGAAGAAACTGACGAGATGAATATTACTGGCTAGCTTTCAGGAGTCAAGGCGATAAACGTTAGGTTCCTGAATGTGTCAATGTTTTCTGTATATCTGTATATATATTCTTTCTTTTGCTTTGGCTCTTCTAATAAAAAATATTTACCGCGAGTCTATTAATGATGATGTTTTTTTTGTTTTGTTATTTTATCGGTTTCCATCTGAAGGTTGTGGTGGTACGCAAGGGATTTGTCTTTGGGGAATAGTGAGGTAACAGTCATTTTAATTATCATACCCAGAAAATACACAATTTTCTCTCATTACAAAAAACTTCAAAGAGAAGACAGACAAAAAATAAGACGAATAACTTTGAACACTGCTGCATTAAAAACTGAATAAATACATAAATGCTGCCCCCACCCTGGCCTTGTAGTTACTGATGATGATGATGATGATAATGATGGTGACGATGATGACGATGATGATAATGATGATTTGGCTTTAACTATATACTCCACTTTTTACTGCAACCATTTGTCTCCTTATTCCATTTTATTACCTCTCACGTCCATCACATAATGACTTTCTTCGAGCCTTTTTACGTCTTTCCTTATCATCATCATCATCATCATCATCATCATCATCATCATCATCATCATCATCATCATCATCATCATCATCATCATCATCATAATCATAATCATCATCATAGTCATCGTCATCATTACCATCATAATTATCATACATTCACTACATAACAAAGTCCTCTCTAGGGTTTTTTTTTAATTACTCGCATTCATAAACATAATTTTCATTTTTTTCTTTTTCCTTATTTACAAGTTTCATTTTCCACCTTCTCTCTACTTCTGTTTTTCTTTTTCCTCAAAATGTTGATAGTTTCCCCTCTAAGTACTATTTATGTAATGCTATAATACCCGTAAGTATACATATCCGATAACAAAGACATTCCATTATTGTGTTCTCATACTAAAAAAAATTATTATAACACTCCAAAGCACTTAATACATAAAACATTTTCTATTCCGCTCAGTACATTAACAATATTTTTCTTTCAACTGCAATATAATTTATACAAACTTCCTGATCATACATCCATCTCTCTCTCTCTCTCTCTCTCTCTCTCTCTCTCTCTCTCTCTCTCTCTCTCTCTCTCTCTCTCTCTCTCTCTCTCTCTCTCTCTCTCTCTCTCTCTCTCTCTCTCTCTCTCTCTCCTCTCTCTCTCTCTCTCTCTCTCTCTCTCTCTCTCTCTCTCTCTCTCTCTCTCTCTCTCTCTTCTCTCTCTCTCTCTCTCTCTCTCTCTCTCTCTCTCTCTCTCTCTCTCTCTCTCTCTCTCCTCTCTCTCTCTCTCTCTCTCTCTCTCTCTCTCTCTCTCTCTCTCTCTCTCCTCTCTCTCTCTCTCTCTCTCTCTCTCTCTCTCTCTCTCTCTCTCTCTCTCTCTCTCTCTCTCTCTCTCTCTCTCTCTCTCTCCTCTCTCTCTCTCTCTCTCTCTCTCTCTCTCTCTCTCTCTCTCTCTCTCTCTCTCTCTCTCTCTCTCTCTCTCTCTCTCTCTCTCTCTCCTCTCTCTCTCTCTCTCTCTCTCTCTCATCTATAGTGCACATTTCCCTACCATTGTTGTTCCTCCTCTCCCTCCTCCTCCTGGTAGTCTAGCACCGCATGTTATCACCTGGTTATAAATAGTAGTGGTGATATTACTTATTTCATTCCAATAAATTAATTCCATGTAGTTACGATTTTTTTTCAAGCTGCACGGTTTTTCTATTTTTTCTTTCCTGTCCTGTGTCTCTCCTTTTAGATTAGATAGTGTAGTCTATCTCAAACTGCCTCGTAAGGGCCAATAAGTCTGGTGATATTTGTTCTTCTTTTGTGTTCCTTTGCATTCCTCCTTCTCCTCCTCATCCTCCTCCTTTGTTATCGGACTCATTTATAGACCACCAGCACACAATACTAATAGCGATAGAAAATTATACGATCAAATAATTGAAGTAATTCATTTGAAAGTGTTATTTTTGGAGACTTTCGTCTCCCTGTCAATTCAAGGACAAATCATCTCAAATCACATATGGGTCACGACTTATATAATACTTTGTTAGAGAATGCTTTAAGTCAACACGGTAAAAAAAAACCCATGAGAGGTGACAGTATACAAGACACTCTATTTTCAATGAATGATAGTCTAGTAAGTGACGTTAATACTCGCCTAGAATTCGGAACTAGTGATCATAAAATTGTCTCTTTCAATGTAAACCTTGAGGCCTAAAAAGAAAATGTGAGCGAAGAACTTATCTACGTATATCGCAATGGTAACTTTGAAAAATTAAGGACAATTTTGACTGATATTGATTGAAGCATAGTAGAGAACGAAACTGATATAAATGAATCATGGACAAAATTCTATAACATCTTAAATTGGGTCACTAAATTATGCGTTCCAGTTTGTAAAAGATGTTCACATAGAAAAAACAAACCTAAAATGTGGAATAGCCAAATTCAGTCAAGATTATTACAAAACCAACGCGCAAACAGTATATATTCATTATCACGAAGCGAAAATTATATGATAGAATACGGAAGACTTAGACGAGAATAAAAAAAGATAATTAGACAAAGATAAAAAAGATCTCGAAATATATATTGCAAATAAAACTAAATCCAAACCTAAAGACTTTTATAGCTACGTACGTAATAAAAAGGTTATCACATAAAAATTGGCCCACTTTGCCTAGAAAATGGTGAATTAACAAATAACGAACTAGACATGGCTGAAACATTAAATGACTATTTGCATCCGTTTTTACCATTGAAAACACCCTATGAAATCCAAGACATAATACCAGCTCAACCTAACTTAATTCCATGGAGCGGTTGTAACTTTACAGAGATGCAGTAGCTAAAGCACTTGATAAGATTAAAGTAAATAAACTTCTGGTCTTGATTATATTGCACCGAGAGTTTTAAAAGAGGCAAAGTAACACATCAGGAAACCACTTGCGATGATATTCAATAAATCCATGAATTCTGGAGGAGTCCCAGACATTTAGATATTGGCAAATGTTACGCTTATACAAGAAAAGGGAGACATAGTGTTACCAAATAACTACAGACCAATCAGCCTCACATCCGTAGTTTATAAACTAATGGAAACTATAATACGTGATAAATTATAATAGTGACTTTCCTATCAGAAAATATTTTGATTGAAAA
>JAPQNM010000005.1:2853408-2858408 GCA_029783475.1 Metacarcinus magister
ACAAGCTAAAAAACTGCAGTGGAGGAAACTGGGGAAGGAAAGAAGAAAAAACTTGATGACTGGTGGAGTGAATGCATGTCTAGGAAACAGAAGGTGATGGTCTGCACGGACTCCTGCTGCACCGTGAACATGGCACTGGCTGGACGGACACGCACACAGATCATGCAACAGAGGAGGCGATGAAAACAGAAAATGTCGTCTTCGATTAGGGATTAGTTGGAAGGATCGAGGCGTGTTGGGTGGTGGGATAGACTATGGTAAAACTCGTGGACCAATAGAATAATGCCCTTCACACATCTGCTTTACTTGAATGTATTACAGACTTCTAATAACATTCTTTTTTTTCATATAAGTTTTAGTCTGAAAGATCGGGTGTTGTTGATACACTTCTTAATTAATACAGAGTGAACTATCGTAATGAATAGACGAGTATGGAACAAATTAATCACTCTTCTGTATGCATTGAAGAGAATAAACCTGATTCACTTGGTGTATGAAACGCTATCATATCACTCAACTCCGAGATTCATAATTCATCGTAAGTCTACCTCGGTGCTGGAGTTTGATAAGAGAAACGAAGAAGCTGAGAGAGAAAATAAACAAAGAGGAAGATACAGAGTGCTTCCAGTGTTATAATGCGGCGGCACGTTTTTTGTCTGCATGCTGAGGAGGCACTCAATGCTGCTGCCGCTCTTCGTGAACCCGAGGCTGGGAGGGCATGAGGTGAGTGAAAGACGATGAGGGGATTGTAAGAAATTCGCAATCTTAATTTAACTCACCCCACTCTGCCTTGCTTCGGCCACGCTCTGCTTCACTCCGCACTTCCTTACGCTACCATATACCTGTCTTTTCTGCCCCTCGTTCCTTTACAGTCCAAGTCTTGCACCTCAACCACAGCCCAGTATCATCCCTATCCTATGCAGCTTCAGCCTCACCAAGTGTATTATACGTTTTATTACTGTATTGCTTTTAAATGTGTATAGAAAAAGTGAAATATATAATCAAACTATATTATCACTTCACTTCATAGTGCTATACCAAAAGTCGTTTTTGCAATGAAATACTTAGGGATGATGAGTTACTTAAGTATTGCGTCAAGGGTGTAGATATGCTTATACCTAGTTAGTGAGGTGCTGAGTGCAATGAAGCATAGTAACGTAAATATAAATATACATGCGAGTGGAACACTTGTGTGATATGAATTGAAAAGATTATATGTAAGGAAATTCGAAATAAACCTGTTAAGAAACACTTTTGGAGTATGTGGGTCTGACGTGGTGAAGAATGAGGTGCAGGAGAGGTATGGAATGCAGTTGTCATGTGACTGGAACATAAAGATGCATACCGAGATGGTTTGGTCATGAATAAAGAGAAGAGTGGAAAGGATATACATCAATGAAGGTGTTGAAGAAACTATGTGATAATAGTTAACTTTTTTTTTAATTATCAAAATGTTAAAATGCAATTTCTCTTGTGACACGATAACACTTCTACTTATTATTGTTTGTTATTAGAGTTCAGCTGAAGGAGATGCCTTGCTGTGGAAGTGAGTACCTGTTACTAGATTACTTACACTGAAATAATTGAAAAATCAGTAAATGACAACTTAATGCACTCCATCCTGCTCGATCGTAAGAGGCTCGAGACAATTTTTTGATGCAAAGTGATATATACAGGAAATTCACAACTCAAACCACAATCCACCCAAGCCATGACGCATCCTAATCAGATAATAATAAATCTAAGCTATTATATAGACGCATCATTTCACATAGATAATTCCCTCTTCTATTATTAGTTAATGCAATCAGCCACACTTATCGCAGTAAATGTGTTAGTGTGTTCAGGTACTGTTCACCGGCTCAGCCACGACCTCCTTTCTATACTTCTGCGCTACTACTGCAGGCTTAACTTTTCTCATATCCTTCTCATTCCACCACTGGCACCACGGCTTATAAAACATGTTTCAGGCCTGCGAAAGAAAGCCTTTTAATTACTGCTTACTTCTACAGCTAGGCAGCATTCAGCAGAAAGAGAAAAGCAAAAACAGAAAACAACCCTTCCATTTGAAAACCAAGTAATATTTGGTGCTACACTGATTACGTTTCTAGGAAGCATTATAAGCGATTTTTTGTTCTTCTTTTCTTCATTTTACTACTTAATATTACTATTATTATCATTACTATAATTATTATTATTATTATTATTATTATTATTATTATTATTATTATTATTATTGTTATTATTATTATTATTATTAATACCATTATTATTATCATTATTGTTATTGTTAGTTAGTTATTATCATCATTATCACTATCATTATTATTATCATCAATACAATCATTATCGTTATTATTATTGTTACTATTATTATTATTACTACTATTATTACTATTGTTATCATAATATCATTATTAGTATTATTATTGTCATTGTTGTTGTTATAATCATTATTATTATTATTGTAATAATATTTATTATTACTATTATCATTATATTTATTAGTATCATTAACATTATCATTATCATTATCATTATTATTATTTTTGTTACTATTATTAACATTATGATTATTACTATGATTATTATCATGATCATTATTATTATTATTAATAATATGATCATTATTATCATTATCATTGTTATTGATATTGTCACATCATTATAATAATGATAATAATAATTATAATAATAATGATAATAATTGTAATAATAATAATGATAATAATAATGATAAAAAAAAAAAATAATGATAATAATAATCATAATCATAATTATAATCATAATCATAATAACAATAATAACAATAATAGCAATAATGATAACAATACTACTACTAATAATCATAATAATAATAACAATAACAATGACAATAATAATTTAAATAAAAACAATATTAATGATCATAATAATAATAATTGTAATGATAATAATAATAATAATAGTAATAATCATAATAATAATAATAATAATAATAATAATAATAATAATAATAATAATAATAACAACAAAAAGTATTATAACTATAAAATAAATAATAATAGTCCAGCATCCAGCAGCACGTCGGGTCTTATTGCACCATCGGAGACCTTGTTAGTGTAGACGGTTGTGAAATTTGTTTATAAAGGGATTTATTTTGTTATACTGCACAATGGACGGTGAGGTCTATTCCACTTCGTAACAACGTCATTCTGTTATGTCCCTTGTGTGGTGAGGCGACACAATGGGGATCTGACTAAGCTGATATACAAGGACAGAATTACTTTCTCATAGTTGATGCTCGTGTTTATAAAGCCCAACATTCTAGTTGATTCACCCGCAGCGTCTATGTATTAAAATGCAAATATAAGATTCGACGCAATCGTAACACCAAGATCCCCATCACTGTGTACTCTTTTGAGGCTTACACCGCATATTCAACGCAATAACTTCGCTTTTTTTTTCTCACTGGAAGAATATAACATTTGCTTACATTAGAAAGCAACTCCCACCTTACAGACCATGCTGAGATTATTTGTAAGTCTTCCTGAGTGTGAGGGGGGGGAGGAGAGAGAGAGAGAGAGAGAGAGAGAGAGAGAGAGAGAGAGAGAGAGAGAGAGAGAGAGAGAGAGAGAGAGAGAGAGAGAGAGAGAGAGAGAGAGAGAGAGAGAGAGAGAGAGAGAGAAGAGAAAGAAAGAAAGAAAGAAAGAAAGAAAGAAAGAGAGAAAGAAAGAAAGAAAGACAGAAAGAAAAGAAAGAGAGAGAGAGAAAAAAAATCTATTCACTTCACTCGTCCCTAAACAAACCTAGCAACAAAATAATACATCTCGGTCAAAGCAAAATACGGAAAAAGAAGAACGAGTATTAAATATAGTCCTTACGATCAAATATTAACTTATCTTCATCTGAGTCACCATAGAGTTAAGCCTATATTACCCATCCTTCTCTGCTGTTTCATTTCACATTTCTTCTCGTACTTCCAATCTTCTTTACGCATGCTCTCACTTTCCTTTCCGTGTGTTGATAAGTGCCTCCCTCCTCCAACCCTCTCCTCCCGCCTCCTAGTATCCATATTTCATCTCCTTTTCAGTCCGCAGTAACCCTCGCCTCTCAGTCTGAAGCAGCAACTTTCAACACTCCCTCTCACACGCCTACCTGCACGCTTTTACCTACACATTTGAGTTCCTCTCCAACCCCTTACCTTTGACACACCCCTCTTGCTCTTCCTTTTCCTTTTACTCTCCTTTTGTGCCACAGCAGTATATACCTTTACTTGAATAGCATTTCGATGTTATCCTCCTTTTCTGTAGCTTCTTCCTCCTCTTCCTCTTCCTCCTCCTCCTCTTCCTCCTCCTCCTCCTCATCTTCCTCTTCACATTCCTCCTTCACCTTATATTCTTCCCTTCCCTCCTCCCTCTTTTCCATGAAGACAAACAAAAGTAAAAACTGGTAAGCTCAAAACATCAAAATTATTTGATATTATTCCTACAATTTCCGTCTATTTCTTGATGCAGATTATTAGGGACATTTCCCTTCATAAGCTTCCTGAACGCTAGGGTTTTTAAGGGTATCTGCTGAAGCGGTTCGCGGGAATTCAAATTTTGCGCAAGTTAAGAGGAAACTTTAACACTGTCCCGCCAACTTGGTTCCTCAGCTGCGTCGTTTTCCGGGACTCTTTATTTCTGTGCACCTCATCATTCCCTTTACTCCGGCTCATTCTACTTTTCTTATCCCTCCCCCATTGACTCCTCCTGCTCCCCTTCTTTTCTTCTTTACCTTCTTTTTCTTCCGCTTCTTCGTTTTCTCCTTCTCTATTCTTCTTCTTCTTCTTCTCCTTCTCTATTCTCCTTCTCTATTCTCCTTCTCTATTCTCCTTCTTCTCTATTATCCTTCTCTATTCTCCTTCTTCTCTATTCTCCTTCTCTATTCTCCTTCTCCCTTCTCATTCTCCCTTCTCCTTCTCCTTCTCCTTCTCCTTCTACTTCTCCTTCTCCTTCTCCTTCTCCTTCTCCTTCTCC
>JAPQNM010000005.1:2865908-2867132 GCA_029783475.1 Metacarcinus magister
AATTGGGGCCCTTACAGCATCTGTCCAACCAGTGTAAAATGGGCACCGTAAGTAACACTTAACGACAGGAAATTCGTCGATGCGTCCCAAATAGTCAGCAACTTGTACTTTGGGGCAGAGTGATGGGTCAATGTCTGGCAAGGCTTCCTCAGAAATTACAACTCCAGAGCATCCAGTATCCCTAATTATAGAGGAAGACCATGACCCATTAATAGTCCCCGTAACTGAGAAGTTAGGCACTTTATGGTCTTCTAAGCAAAATCCAACCTTATAGGTGGGCGTGGTAGTAGTTCCATCCTTGAATGCTCGAGGATTCCTGGGACAGCGTGGTCGTATATGTCCTGCTTCCCCACAATTGTGACAAGTCACGGTTGAGGGAGTCTGACTCCCAGGAGAAGGTAGAGGCTGGAGTGGAGTAGCAAGTAGAGGGGAGATTTTCTTAGCGTTGTTGTTGGAAGAGACCTTAGGATAGGCGTTGTGGGCGGATGCCCAGTCATCCGCTAGTTGTATTGCATCCTTCAGCTTGGTAGGCCTTCTTTCCTTGATGAATAGGCGTATTTCTGCTGATAAG
This sequence comes from Metacarcinus magister, assembly GCA_029783475.1. Classification (NCBI taxonomy): domain Eukaryota; kingdom Metazoa; phylum Arthropoda; class Malacostraca; order Decapoda; family Cancridae; genus Metacarcinus; species Metacarcinus magister. Next base: position 2,866,480 of record JAPQNM010000005.1, read on the forward strand.
GAGGACAAAAATTGGTCAAAGATGATAAACTCCCTTAAATCAGCATAAACATTGGCCACAGAGGAAGACTCAACCCAAGAATCAAACATCCTCGATAACTGGGTAACAAACTGATGGTAGTTCTGTCCTACTCTAATCTTGTTTGACCTGAAATCCACCCGGTAGCCATCTGGAGTTTTACTGAAGCCTGTTAACAAGGCTTGCTTCAGTAACTCGTAATCCTCAGTGGTGGATGACGGAAGGGACGTGTAGAGTTCGGCAGCTTTACCAGTAAGGAGGCAAAGGTATCTCTGGGTAAAACCAGCATCTCAGCCACACGCTCAAACCTAGTTAAATAGGTGGCAATGTCCTCTTCATCCTTGTATGGTGGTAGACTAGGTCTGGAAACAGGATCATGTAATGGTAGGACTGAGGGCTTACCTTTACTGCAATTTCTGCCAGCTTGATCTCTTTCTCCCTCTCAGCTTGTCTTTCTTCTCTTTCCGCTTGTTTTTCTTCTCTTTCCTTCTCAGCTTGTCTTTGTCTTTATTCTCTCTCAGCTTGTCTTTCTTCCCTTTCGTTTTTCTGTTGTTGAAGGATCCACTGGCCAATTTCCTTGCCCTGCAGACCGAGGGTTTCACCCTGCTCCTTCAGTTCTTGAAAGGAAGACATGA
>JAPQNM010000005.1:2867232-2869732 GCA_029783475.1 Metacarcinus magister
TCATGTCTTCCTTTCAAGAACTGAAGGAGCAGGGTGAAACCCTCGGTCTGCAGGGCAAGGAAATTGGCCAGTGGATCCTTCAACAACAGAAAAACGAAAGGGAAGAAAGACAAGCTGAGAGAGAATAAAGACAAAGACAAGCTGAGAAGGAAAGAGAAGAAAAACAAGCGGAAAGAGAAGAAAGACAAGCTGAGAGGGAGAAAGAGATCAAGCTGGCAGAAATTGCAGTAAAGGTAAGCCCTCAGTCCTACCATTACATGATCCTGTTTCCAGACCTAGTCTACCACCATACAAGGATGAAGAGGACATTGCCACCTATTTAACTAGGTTTGAGCGTGTGGCTGAGATGCTGGTTTTACCCAGAGATACCTTTGCCGTTCGTTTGGGTTGCCTCCTTACTGGTAAAGCTGCCGAACTCTACACGTCCCTTCCGTCATCCACCACTGAGGATTACGAGTTACTGAAGCAAGCCTTGTTAACAGGCTTCAGTAAAACTCCAGATGGCTACCGGGTGGATTTCAGGTCAAACAAGATTAGAGTAGGACAGAACTACCATCAGTTTGTTACCCAGTTATCGAGGATGTTTGATTCTTGGGTTGAGTCTTCCTCTGTGGCCAATGTTTATGCTGATTTAAGGGAGTTTATCATCTTTGACCAATTTTTGTCCTCCTTATCAGCAGAAATACGCCTATTCATCAAGGAAAGAAGGCCTACCAAGCTGAAGGATGCAATACAACTAGCGGATGACTGGGCATCCGCCCACAACGCCTATCCTAAGGTCTCTTCCAACAACAACGCTAAGAAAATCTCCCCTCTACTTGCTACTCCACTCCAGCCTCTACCTTCTCCTGGGAGTCAGACTCCCTCAACCGTGACTTGTCACAATTGTGGGGAAGCAGGACATATACGACCACGCTGTCCCAGGAATCCTCGAGCATTCAAGGATGGAACTACTACCACGCCCCACCCTATAAGGTTGGATTTTGCTTAGAAGACCATAAAGTGCCTAACTTCTCAGTTACGGGGACTATTAATGGGTCATGGTCTTCCTCTATAATTAGGGATACTGGATGCTCTGGAGTTGTAATTTCTGAGGAAGCCTTGCCAGACATTGACCCATCACTCTGCCCCAAAGTACAAGTTGCTGACTATTTGGGACGCATCGACGAATTTCCTGTCGTTAAGTGTTACTTACGGTGCCCATTTTACACTGGTTGGACAGATGCTGTAAGGGCCCCAATTAAATTTGCTAGTGCTCTAGTTGGGAATATTCCCGGAGTACAAGATCCTGATAGTCCTGATTCTCTACTCAGTAATGACAACCATCTTCTCCATAGTGACCATGACCAAGCCACCACTGACGTTTCTTCCCTACAAGATCCTCTGTTGCCTCCTGATGACTCGCCTTCGCCCGGAACTTCCCTCTCCTCTCAAGAAAAGGACAACCGCCCTTCTGGATGTCAGCATCTACCACCAGTTGAGTCCTCAACTACTCAAGTGTGTGCTGTGGAGACCAGAGCCGGTCGATCTAAACGGGTCCACCCTCTTGTTCTGCCTAAGCTCCATCCTTTGACTGTAACCCCTGATGAGTTTCGTCAACTTCAGGAATCCTGTCCTTCCTTGACGGGTTTACAATCAAAGGCTACCACTCAAGAAGTTGAGAAGGCACGGATGGTGCCACATACCAGTTCATACATGAGGACGGCCTCCTGTACCGAAAATGTCTCTCCTCGGATCACCTTCAAAAGGTAAATGGTTTATCCTTGGTTGTTCCCAGCGATTGCCGTCCTGTCATCCTACGTGTTGCTCACGAAGGTCCTTTGGCTGGACATTTCTCCCACCGGAAGACCCAGATGAAGGTATGGCAAGACTTTTATTGGCCAGGGATGTGTGCAGACATCCGGGATTACTGCCGTTCCTGCGACAAGTGTCAACGTATGTCGGCTAAGGGAAGGGTACGTCCAGTACCTCTTCAACCGTTACCTGTCGTAACTGAACCCTTCTCCAGAGTTGCCATTGACTTGGTAGATCCCTTGTCTCCACCTTCTTCTGAAGGGCACCGTCACCTTGTAACTTGCATTGATTTCTTCACTGGTTTTCCTCTTAATTACTACTTCTACTGCTACTACTATTACTACTATTATTACTATTATTATTACTACTACTACTACTACTACTACTATTACTATTATTATTATTATTACTACTACTTCTATTATTACTACTACTTCTATTATTATTATTACTACTACTGCCACTACCATCACATCCATCTCCAGTACTACTACCAAGAAGAGGTTGAGCAGATGTTGAGTCAAGGAATCATCCAACCTTCAACCTCTCCACATTGCTCTCCGGTTATCATGGTCAGGAAGTCCGACGGTACGTATCGGATGGCCATTGATTACAGGTTACTCAACTCGGTTACTATTTTCCATGCTGAACCATCCTGCAGTATTGAGACAGAGCTGCATAAGTTCGTTGGTGCTGAGTTCTTCTC
>JAPQNM010000005.1:2877232-2879732 GCA_029783475.1 Metacarcinus magister
TTTCTTTCTTTCTTTCTTTCTCTTCTCTCTCTCTCTCTCTCTCTCTCTCTCTCTCTCTCTCTCTCTCTCTCTCTCTCTCTCTCTCTCTCTCTCTCTCTCTCTCTCTCTCTCTCTCTCTCTCCTCTCTCTCTCTCTCTCTCTCTCTCTCCTCCCCCCCTCACACTCAGGAAGACTTACAAATAATCTCAGCATGGTCTGTAAGGTGGGAGTTGCTTTCTAATGTAAGCAAATGTTATATTCTTCCAGTGAGAAAAAAAAAGCGAAGTTATTGCGTTGAATATGCGGTGTAAGCCTCAAAAGAGTACACAGTGATGGGGATCTTGGTGTTACGATTGCGTCGAATCTTATATTTGCATTTTAATACATAGACGCTGCGGGTGAATCAACTAGAATGTTGGGCTTTATAAACACGAGCATCAACTATGAGGAAAGTAATTCTGTCCTTGTATATCAGCTTAGTCAGATCCCCATTGTGTCGCCTCACCACACAAGGGACATAACAGAATGACGTTGTTACGAAGTGGAATAGACCTCACCGTCCATTGTGCAGTATAACAAAATAAATCCCTTTATAAACAAATTTCACAACCGTCTACACTAACAAGGTCTCCGATGGTGCAATAAGACCCGACGTGCTGCTGGATGCTGGACTATTATTATTTATTTTATAGTTATAATACTTTTTGTTGTTATTATTATTATTATTATTATTATTATTATTATTATTATTATTATGATTATTACTATTATTATTATTATTATCATTACAATTATTATTATTATGATCATTAATATTGTTTTTATTTAAATTATTATTGTCATTGTTATTGTTATTATTATTATGATTATTAGTAGTAGTATTGTTATCATTATTGCTATTATTGTTATTATTGTTATTATGATTATGATTATAATTATGATTATGATTATTATTATCATTATTATTTTTTTTTATCATTATTATTATCATTATTATTATTACAATTATTATCATTATTATTATAATTATTATTATCATTATTATAATGATGTGACAATATCAATAACAATGATAATGATAATAATGATCATATTATTAATAATAATAATAATGATCATGATAATAATCATAGTAATAATCATAATGTTAATAATAGTAACAAAAATAATAATAATGATAATGATAATGATAATGTTAATGATACTAATAAATATAATGATAATAGTAATAATAAATATTATTACAATAATAATAATAATGATTATAACAACAACAATGACAATAATAATACTAATAATGATATTAATGATAACAATAGTAATAATAGTAGTAATAATAATAATAGTAACAATAATAATAACGATAATGATTGTATTGATGATAATAATAATGATAGTGATAATGATGATAATAACTAACTAACAATAACAATAATGATAATAATAATGGTATTAATAATAATAATAATAATAACAATAATAATAATAATAATAATAATAATAATAATAATAATAATAATAATTATAGTAATGATAATAATAGTAATATTAAGTAGTAAAATGAAGAAAAGAAGAACAAAAAATCGCTTATAATGCTTCCTAGAAACGTAATCAGTGTAGCACCAAATATTACTTGGTTTTCAAATGGAAGGGTTGTTTTCTGTTTTTGCTTTTCTCTTTCTGCTGAATGCTGCCTAGCTGTAGAAGTAAGCAGTAATTAAAAGGCTTTCTTTCGCAGGCCTGAAACATGTTTTATAAGCCGTGGTGCCAGTGGTGGAATGAGAAGGATATGAGAAAAGTTAAGCCTGCAGTAGTAGCGCAGAAGTATAGAAAGGAGGTCGTGGCTGAGCCGGTGAACAGTACCTGAACACACTAACACATTTACTGCGATAAGTGTGGCTGATTGCATTAACTAATAATAGAAGAGGGAATTATCTATGTGAAATGATGCGTCTATATAATAGCTTAGATTTATTATTATCTGATTAGGATGCGTCATGGCTTGGGTGGATTGTGGTTTGAGTTGTGAATTTCCTGTATATATCACTTTGCATCAAAAAATTGTCTCGAGCCTCTTACGATCGAGCAGGATGGAGTGCATTAAGTTGTCATTTACTGATTTTTCAATTATTTCAGTGTAAGTAATCTAGTAACAGGTACTCACTTCCACAGCAAGGCATCTCCTTCAGCTGAACTCTAATAACAAACAATAATAAGTAGAAGTGTTATCGTGTCACAAGAGAAATTGCATTTTAACATTTTGATAATTAAAAAAAAAGTTAACTATTATCACATAGTTTCTTCAACACCTTCATTGATGTATATCCTTTCCACTCTTCTCTTTATTCATGACCAAACCATCTCGGTATGCATCTTTATGTTCCAGTCACATGACAACTGCATTCCATACCTCTCCTGCACCTCATTCTTCACCACGTCAGACCCACATACTCCAAAAGTGTTTCTTAACAGGTTTATTTCGAATTTCCTTACATATAATCTTTTCAATTCATATCACACA
>JAPQNM010000005.1:2887232-2889732 GCA_029783475.1 Metacarcinus magister
GATAACAAAGGAGGAGGATGAGGAGGAGAAGGAGGAATGCAAAGGAACACAAAAGAAGAACAAATATCACCAGACTTATTGGCCCTTACGAGGCAGTTTGAGATAGACTACACTATCTAATCTAAAAGGAGAGACACAGGACAGGAAAGAAAAAATAGAAAAAACCGTGCAGCTTGAAAAAAAATCGTAACTACATGGAATTAATTTATTGGAATGAAATAAGTAATATCACCACTACTATTTATAACCAGGTGATAACATGCGGTGCTAGACTACCAGGAGGAGGAGGGAGAGGAGGAACAACAATGGTAGGGAAATGTGCACTATAGATGAGAGAGAGAGAGAGAGAGAGAGAGAGAGAGAGAGAGAGAGAGAGAGAGAGAGAGAGAGAGAGAGAGAGAGAGAGAGAGAGAGAGAGAGAGAGAGAGAGGAGAGAGAGAGAGAGGAGAGAGAGAGAGAGAGAGAGAGAGAGAGAGAGAGAGAGAGAGAGAGAGAGAGAGAGAGAGAGAGAGAGAGAGAGAGAGAGAGGAGAGAGAGAGAGAGAGAGAGAGAGAGAGAGAGAGAGAGAGAGAGAGAGAGAGAGAGAGAGAGAGAGAGAGAGAGAGAGAGAGAGAGAGAGAGAGAGAGAGAGAGATGAGAGAGAGAGAGAGAGAGAGGAGAGAGAGAGAGAGAGAGAGGAGAGAGAGAGAGGAGAGAGAGAGAAGAGAGAGAGAGAGAGGAGAGAGGAGAGAGATGAGAGGAGAGAGAGAGAGAGAGAGAGAGAGAGAGAGAGATGGATGTATGATCAGGAAGTTTGTATAAATTATATTGCAGTTGAAAGAAAAATATTGTTAATGTACTGAGCGGAATAGAAAATGTTTTATGTATTAAGTGCTTTGGAGTGTTATAATAGTATGAGAACACAATAATGGAATGTCTTTGTTATCGGATATGTATACTTACGGGTATTATAGCATTACATAAATAGTACTTAGAGGGGAAACTATCAACATTTTGAGGAAAAAGAAAAACAGAAGTAGAGAGAAGGTGGAAAATGAAACTTGTAAATAAGGAAAAAGAAAAAAATGAAAATTATGTTTATGAATGCGAGTAATTAAAAAAAACCCTAGAGAGGACTTTGTTATGTAGTGAATGTATGATAATTATGATGGTAATGATGACGATGACTATGATGATGATTATGATTATGATGATGATGATGATGATGATGATGATGATGATGATGATGATGATGATGATGATGATAAGGAAAGACGTAAAAAGGCTCGAAGAAAGTCATTATGTGATGGACGTGAGAGGTAATAAAATGGAATAAGGAGACAAATGGTTGCAGTAAAAAGTGGAGTATATAGTTAAAGCCAAATCATCATTATCATCATCGTCATCATCGTCACCATCATTATCATCATCATCATCATCAGTAACTACAAGGCCAGGGTGGGGGCAGCATTTATGTATTTATTCAGTTTTTAATGCAGCAGTGTTCAAAGTTATTCGTCTTATTTTTTGTCTGTCTTCTCTTTGAAGTTTTTTGTAAAGAGAGAAAATTGTGTATTTTCTGGGTATGATAATTAAAATGACTGTTACCTCACTATTCCCCAAAGACAAATCCCTTGCGTACCACCACAACCTTCAGATGGAAACCGATAAAATAACAAAACAAAAAAAACATCATCATTAATAGACTCGCGGTAAATATTTTTTATTAGAAGAGCCAAAGCAAAAGAAAGAATATATATACAGATATACAGAAAACATTGACACATTCAGGAACCTAACGTTTATCGCCTTGACTCCTGAAAGCTAGCCAGTAATATTCATCTCGTCAGTTTCTTCTTTTTTTCCACCGTCATGAAAGAGGGAGAAAGAGTCATGCAAATTGCGAAAATCCAGCGAGACTCATGGTTACGGCACTATTGCAGAGCAGGTGCGGCCCCATTAACTTGGCAAAGAAGAGGAGGAGGAGAGAGGAGGAGGAGGAGGAGGAGGAGGGAGGAGGAGGAGGAGGAGGAGGAAGAATAGGAGGAGAAGGAGGAGGAGGAGGAGGAGGAGGAGAAGGAGGAGGAGAAGGAGAAGGAGGAGAAGGAGGAGAAGAAGAAGAACAAGAAGAACAAGAACAAGAACAAGAACAAGAACAAGAACCAGAACCAGGAGGAAGAGCAGGAGCAGGAGGAGGAGGAGAAGGAGAAGGAGAAGGAGGAGTTCTGATGCAGCATCCCAGTAATGTTCTGAGATGCCGGCCACCTTATACCAAGAACATATACGCTTGTTACGGTGCCAGGCCTCCCAGGGGAAACATCAAGGAAACGGAGATGGGGCCAAGAGTGAGGCAATTGAGGCATAGTTTTGTCTCGTTTCTCCTTTTCCTTCTTTTCGTCTTTCTCCTCCTCTTTCTCCTCTTCCCTATCAGTTTCCTAATTCCATACATCCACCCTCGTCTTCCTCAGTCCTTTCTCCCCCTCCTGTCACCATCCCTAGGACGTCATAACGCCCTCACAGT
>JAPQNM010000005.1:2897232-2899796 GCA_029783475.1 Metacarcinus magister
AGGGATGAAAGAGTGAAGATACTGGTTAACTCTTGCATTAGGAAGATGGACAGAATAAGGATGAGAAGAAGTAGAAAGTCTTGTGCAGCGAGGCCGCGGGAGGGGGGGAGGCATGCAGTTAGCAAGTTCAGAAGAGCAGTCAGCATGAAAATAGCGGTAAAAGATAGATAAAGATGCAACATTGCGGCGGTGACTTAAAGAATCAAGAAAGTCAGTTAGAGGAGGAGAGTTGATGAGACGAAAAGCTTTAGACTCCACCCTGTTTAAAAGAGCTGTGTGAGTTGAGCCCCCCCAGACATGTGAGCCATACTCCATACATGGGCGGATAAGGCCCCTGTACAGAGCAAGCAGTGAGAGGGAGAGAAAAATGGACGCAGACGCCATAGGACACCTAACTTCTTGGAAGCTGATTTAGCAAGAGTAGAGATATGAAATTGCCAGTTTAGATTTTTAGCAAAGGATAGACCGAGTGTGTTTAATGTGGTGGAGAGGGGAAGTTGAGTGTATTGAAGAAGAGGGGATAGTTATCTGGAAGGTTATGTCGAGTAGATAGTTGTAGAAATTGAGTTTTTGAGGCATTGAACAAAACTAGGTTTGCTCTGCCCCAATCAGAAACAAGTGAAAGATCAGAAGTTAAGCGTCCTATAGCATCTCGCCTTGAGTCATTTAATTCTTGTTGGGTTGGGTGTCTGTTGTACGACGTTGAAAAATGCAAGGTGGTGTCATCAGCATAGGAGTGGATAGGGAATTGAGTCAGATTTAGGAGATCATTGATGAATAATTTTAGGGATGAAGTAGTCAGAGGGTGGAGGAGTAGGAGGAATATGCCCAGTATCATCCAAAGTAGAGTTGGTAGCAAAGGTTTGAGCGAAGAGTTCAGCTTTAGAGAAAGAAGAGACAGCTGTGGGGCCATCTGGTTGAATTAAAGGAGGGAAAGATGCAGAAGTAAAATTGTTAGAGATATTATTGGCTAGATGCCAGAAATCACGAGAAGAGTTAGAGTTGGAAAGACTTTGACATTTTCTATTGATGAAAGAGTTTTTAGTAAGTTGGAGAATAGATTTGGCATGATTACGGGCAGAAATATATAGGGCATGAGTTTCAGCAGATGGATGGCTACGGTACCGTTTGTGAGCCGCCTCTCTATCATTGACAGCACGAGAACAAGCAGAGTTAAACCAGGGCTTTTTAGCTTTAGTATTAGAGAAAGTATGAGGAATGTATAGCTCCATGCCAGAGATAATCACCTCTGTTATGCGCTCGGCACACAGAGAAGGATCTCTGACATGGTAGCAATAATCATCCCAAGGAAAATCAGAATAGTACTGCCTCAGGTCTTCCCACTTAGCAGAGTTGAAATGCCAGAAGCACCTCTGCTTAGGCGGGTCCTGAGGCTGCACTGGAGTGATAGGACAGGTAACAGAAATAAGATTGTGATCGGAGGAGCCCAACGGAGAGGAAAGTTTAACAGAGTAAGCTGAAGGGTTGGAAGTTAGGAAAAGATCAAGAATGTTGGGCGTGTCTCCAAGGCGGTCAGGGATACGAGTAGGGAACTGCACTAGCTGTTCTAGGTCATGAAGGATAGCAAAGTTGAAGGTTTGTTCACCAGGTTGGTCAGTGAAAGAAGATGAAAGCCAAAGCTGGTGGTGAACATTGAAATCCCCTAAAATGGAGATCTCAGCATAAGGAAAGTGAGATAGGATGTGCTCCACCTTGGAAGTCAAAGAGTCAAAGAGTTTTACATAGTCAGAGGAATTAGGTGAGAGATATACAGCACAGATGAATTTAGTTAGAGAGTGACATTGAAGTCTTAGCCAGATGGTAGAAAATTCTGAAGATTCAAGATTGTGGGCACGAGAGCAAGTAATGTCGTTACGCACATATGCGCAACAGCCAGCTTTGGATTGAAAATGAGGATAGAGAAAGTAGGAGGGAACAGAGAAGGGGCTGCTGTCAGTAGTCACAGACAACTGTGTTTCAGTTAGGAAGAGAAGATGAGGTTTAGTGGAGGAGAGATGGTGTTCCACAGATTGGAAATTAGATCTAAGGCCACGAATGTTGCAGAAATCGAGAGTAAAAGTATTAGAGGAAGTGTCAAGACACCCGAGGTCGTCAGCAGAGGGGCAGTCCGACCTGGGGACATTTGTGGTCCCCTCCCCAGATGGGGACTCCGAGGCTGGGTGTGGTGAAGCCATTTTTAAATTTTGATTTGAAGAGTGTAAAAGTGTAAGGTGTAGTAATGTTATGTAGGTAGTAGAAGAAGTTGTCTTTAGAGGGCAGGCTGCAGCTGCTCTCTTGTGTAAATGAGACACTAAGGGAACCGGGAAGAGAGGACACGGGGAATCACTCAGTCTGCAGCACTGCCTACATCCCCGTAAGTACCTCTCCTGGAGTATTCCACCGGGCGGCAGGTGTCTACTGCCTACTCCATACATTTATATATATATATATATATATATATATATATATATATATATATATATATATATGTGTGTGTGTGTGTGTGTGTGTGTGTGTGTGTGTGTGTGTGTGTGTGTGTGTGTGTGTGTGTGTGTGTGTGTGTG
>JAPQNM010000005.1:2899896-2902396 GCA_029783475.1 Metacarcinus magister
TGTGTGTCTGCATGCGTGCGTGTGTGCCTGCTTGCATGTGTGTGTACGTGCGTGCGTGTGTAAGAGTATCATTCATTTGCACTGATTTTGTTCATCATTTTTAGATGTTCTTCACCTGTGTACCAAATTTATCCTTTATTTTTCTTTGATGTCAGTCTACATATGTCGGAAAGGGTTTGTTGCATTAAAAAGTGTTAATTCTAGACAACTGTTGATGTATTATGTCAGAGTGCAATTTGGATATGTTAGGATGCACTAGATTCTCACGGGGAATCAAAACCCTTTTCCTTACATTGTACTTCCTTGTTGGTAGTATATACGTCACATCCCATGACGAGCCAAAGGCCTAAAAGCGTATAAGAATGACAGGAAACGTTGGCTCACCATATATAGAGTAGCTGACACAACACCATCAGCAGACTGTCTTTCCAGCTATGATAGTGGCGCGGGAGGTAGTACGTTATGGGGGCTGATAAAAGCAAATAAATGAATGTTTTAATAGTGTAATAGGTCGTGAGTTGAAGCGCCACATCGTACATTGACATGAGTTGGTGATGGGAGGTGATGGTCGTCACAAAATGTGATGGGCGGAAGTAAAGGGTGTGGTGGAAGATGGTGTTTGTGATGGGTGTACTGATGATGGTGGGCTGTGATAGGTGTCAGTACACATGTGTTGCTGTGCGACACATCGAGAAATAGGGGCGGCAATGCGGGAGGGACGAGCAACACTGCGGTAGATGATGGGCGGCGATGGGTGATGCAGGGATGGTAGCAGGAAGGTGTGTGTGGTGATGGCAGGTGGTCTCTGGGAACTTCATGGCTTCCTGGCTGCACCTGTTGTTTTAACCCTTCATAAAGTGAGGCGCGTTGTACCTAGAATTACGGTGGAATTTAGGGGCCTGAAAAAGATAAACAGTAGAAAAGAAAGCCAGTAAATTCCAGAGTGCAGCTGCCTGTTTAAAGGGTGGGAAGTAAGAGAGCCCAGCTTGCCATCCAGGACAGGGGAGATAAAAAACCGGAAACGAGGGACGAGGCAGGGTAGGAACGTGCTTCTAAATGCGGCCGGACGCTGAGGACACCAGGGCGGCTTAAACTATGGAAGGAGATATGTTTTGATGCCACGAATTTATCATTTTTACATATTCTTCAGCAGAGGTAATGATGAACCAAAAATTATGTTTGCATAGAAGGAGATAGATAGATAGATAGATAGATAGATAGATAGATAGAGAGAGAGAGAGAGAGAGAGAGAGAGAGAGAGAGAGAGAGAGAGAGAGAGAGAGAGAGAGAGAGAGAGAGAGAGAGAGAGAGAGAGAGAGAGAGAGAGAGAGAGAAAAAAAAAGAGGCAAAAAGAAAGAGAAAGATAGAAGAAATTCAAGCATCAAGAATTCCTATTAGTGATGCGGGAACCTGGTAATCTCAGGGGCGCCTTGCTCTCCTCAATAGTAACAAGCCCTTGATTTATTTTGTTCTGAATGGACGTCATATTATCCGTCCTCATTCTCTGTGGCAGCCAGCGGAAATTCTGTCAATACAATAGATGCACCTTATTTGTTTTCTTACTGCAAACACCGGCATATATGACCGGTTTTCAGACACAACCTACATTTTATTTGGTTACATTTTCGAAGTATAAGAAGAACAGTTGAATATACCTCTTCTTGCACCAATCAACTCTCAGTGATGAAGTCATTGTTAGGGACGACTTGAAAGTTTCGTATGAATAAATTTTGAATAAGAAATAGACTTGCTTCAAATTTGCGTGATTATAATCTGAAGATGGTATAACATACTTTTTTATTGGCTTTATTAAACATGATTAAATATTTTGCATATCAATAGAAACAAATTGCACACCAGGCATTTAATGCTATTAGTGACACGCTAACACGACACAGATGAACACCATGTTGTTATACCAGTTAATATAATGTAATAAAGGCGTGTGTTGCCTCATCACAATAACCATGTAAACTTTCAAAGTCCACTTTGCAATATAAGGCATTTGGCAGCTTTTGCATGCATCTACACAGCTTAACACGCAGCTTTTGGAAATAAAACGAGAACTAGACTATATATGTATTAGTTTATTTTTAATACTATTACTCCATATTATTATCATTCTACTATCATTATGCTGGTCATGGTGCGATAATGGTGGTGGTGGTGGTGACAGTGTGGTTAGGATGATGGAAATGGTGATGAAAATACTAGGTAACGGTGATGATTTCGGTGTAGTCACATAATGAGGGAGTTGATGGTGATGAGAGTAGTGTTCAAGATAATGCTGCTCGTGGAGGTAGTAGTGATAGTGGTGGTGGTGGTGGTGATGGTAATCTTTATAATAATGTATGTGGTATTAGCTGTGGTAGTGGTGGTGGCATTGGTAAAGAACAGAAGCAGGATGAACACGGTAGAACCAGAAACCAACGTCTTGCCGCACATAGGGGAGTCACAGTCCCCTCGATAGAATCCCGCCCAGCCTGATCAATTTCCGTGG